>NC_069475.1:29252724-29270720 GCF_026875155.1 Cherax quadricarinatus | reverse complement strand
CCTTGAAATAAAATCTACCTTATTACAGAACTTTACTATTTTATTCGGTCCGCTCCAGGAAATTTAAACAATTTTGTTGGATTTATCTGGTAAAAGAACTTAAACTTCATCGTCCAATATTAAATTTACGCTTGAACTCTTTTGGTCAATTATAGGTCTTGTATGTTTCCATGGAAATATTCAAGTTCTTGACAACTAAATCAGCGGTTTCTTCTAATCTTTCTCTCAGATCTAAAAAAAACTATAATAGTGTTTGCCACAGTCTTCAAGTAATATAGGTTCACGAGCTTGTCTCCCATAAAGCAATTCGAAAGGGGAATATCCAAGTGAATCACTTGGAATCTGACGCATTACAAAGAGCACATGGTAGATAACTTTACCAGTCAGTTGGCTTAAGGAAACAAATTTTTCTTTAATATTGACTTTAGGATAGCATGTTGTCATTCCACTCTTCCTTACAATTTGGATGTAACGGAGGTTTAACACCCAACAAGTTGATAAACTTGATCCATTAATTCAGAAATAAATTGTGTTCCTTGATCAGAAAGAATTTCCCTGGGTATACCTACCCGTGAAAAAATAGTCACTTTTCTGCAACTTCTACTGACGTACCGCTTCTGGGAAGCTAGACGCAATGCCAGTCATAGTCAAGATGTATTTATGACCTCCTGATGAACCAGAAGTGATACGACCAACTCTATCCACTGCAACCCTAGCAAATGGGACTGAGTAAAATCGGCATTATTAACCATAGAAACTCTCATAGTTCTTTCCAATTTGTGAGGAAAGCGAACATAATTAATTTAATTTAATAATTTTATACCGTGAAGAATCTAAGTTAGGGAAAAGCTTACTAGAGATAACAATACAGGAACATCCAGTATCTCTAAGAATTGTCGAAACATTCATTCCATTAAGAGTACCTTCACTAAAAGCTGCGTTAATATTAGCTTCAGTGAAACACTTCCCGATATTCTCACGCTTCCTCTTGGCACATTCTTGGCGTTTATGTCCAAATTCATTACAGATGAAAGATATCATCGTGAAGTCCGTGGAATTCTTAGGCACAACGGTTTAGGGCCCCTCAGTTTGCTTAGGCACAACAGCTTTATATCTGCTACGGTCCTTGGGATAGTTATTTTGCTCACACACACATATATGTCTGGGACTTGTGCCATTTCCGAAGATGTGTGAACATTTTGTTCTTTTATAAATATTTGTAATTGAAGGTTACAGACGAAAAGGACTTGATCCCTTTCCATCAGTTGTCGTAATGAGTCGAAGTCGTGGTCGACTTCAGCGCTATCAAGCAAGAATCAAACAGTCTGAAAAGGTTCTCACTAAATACTGCATGTAATTTTGATATGGAGTTATTCTTTCATGACGAAAACTCTGACCTGTAATGATGAGTAGTTTTCTTGAAAGCGTTAAATTATGGCTTTCTTCAGTCGACTATAATTTGTTATTACCTCAGAAGTAAAGTTGAATATACATTCCAAAGCTGTTACCAACAGAAGTAGGCCAAGCCAGCCCATAATGTGATGGGCCAGTTACATAGGAGTGGCCGTGTTTCTCAGATCTGGTAAAATATGCCTAGATGTCATACTGGTTCTGTGAAAGGGTGGTATTTGAGGCATTCAAAAATTTGATTAGTGGGTAGGGTACTAGTACTTGCTATTTTCAGCTTAGTCCTATCTTCTTGGTTCTAACTCCAATCTTAACTGTTCTGCTTCCCTCTGATAGCTTGCTTTCTATTCCATTCATTTTGAAGGCTACCTCTCCTGCTGAACTCTGTCTTCTCTAGCAATCCTTTCCTGTTCTCTTGTTTCTCTTCTGGAGAAAAGTATTCTGGATTTTTTCTTCTGCCTGCTAGTATCTTCTCTTCGCGGCTGTATTTCATGTTCTTTTTTTCTCTGCGAGTAGTCTTTCCTGTTCTTCCCTCTTAGCTATAGCTATATTGAGAAGAAATTATTAGTTATCAAGGTCCTGTCCAGTAAATACCATTTCCTTTTCCAGACTCCATCAGATCCAAATGATTCCATGTTGAGAAAGAAATTTTATTCAAACAAAACTTTACCAGTATGTACTAACACAAATAATAATTGACAATGCCATTTTCAAAAAAGAGGGGGACAGTGTCCGCACATTTATTAACCTTCCCACAGTAGATGAACTGATTTCTTCCTACTTGGTATACACAATTGTGAGCTGCAACAGCCGTCACTCAATTTTAAATTCATCTCGGTTCCACACTGTAGGTGTATTATTCTAGGTTTCAGGTGCTTCAATATTCGGTTTAACCCGATAAGTGATCCCTAAGAATCAAACAACTGTAAGTTTGTTTCATGATACCAGTTAGGTCTTGACTACCACTTCCATAAGTTTTGACTATTCTCACTCCTCCCTTTACGTTCGTGATAAGGTTTTTCGTAATTACAGGTTGTTACTTAGGAAGTGGGGTCCTCTAGTGGAGTATCCAGGGCTTGGTTGCCCGTGTAATGTGGATCGACGGCCTCTGATCTTTTGTTGGTATTTTGTTTTTGTTTTGTGTTTTTTGTGGTCTTTTGTTGGGGTTTTCTTGTGTTGTTTGTAAATATGAATGGAATAGGGAACAAAAAAAAAAATAAAAAAAGGTAAATGGAATATATATAAAATCAAATAAATTTAGAAAAAATTAAAAAATAATAAGAATATTATAATAATAATGGAAAAATAATTATGAAGAATCCTTGATGGATATTATTCTGATAAATTTTCTAATGATTTTTAATTAAAAATAAATAATTGGCCGCGGTTCCTGTAGGATGCTGAGACAGGAGTATCTTATCCCCGGGATGGTCTTTGATGATGTTTCAGAAAAATTGGTGTTGTTATTTGGGTGGCGGTGTTCGTCGATGTTCTGGAATTTCCTGTCACCTACTTGGTCGTAGTACCACAAATCGTGATTCAGAGGTGAACGAGTCGTTATATTCCACTATGTCCTGTAGACAGGGGTCTTGCTCAATTAACTAGTGTCTACCAGGATGACCAGGCCAGCGAGCAGAGGTGAATAATAAAGAAAACAAACACTGGTTCCATAGGGTTTGAATAATAGCCCTTGCTTAATATCACGTTTGCCATAGTATTGGTTAACCAGTTATCAATGATTGGGATTTCAGTTCATTACGGTACCGTCTAGGCCATTAATTTCTACAGATTGCGTAGAATCCATTCTTGCCCACTCCCTTCTAAGCAAAAATGTTACATATGACTAGGACCCCTCCCTAGACGTGACTCATCTTGGCTGACTTGTACTTTTCCAGCAGCTACTATCTCTGCCTTTCTCGAATGTCATTTCCCCAGCATTGAGAGATATGTAGCTTGTTCCCATTACCTGAAATTTTATCATCCAACCTGTTGGACTATGTCACTAGCACCGGCTCCTTTGAAGCACTCACTGTCTCCCTTTTCTATCTCTGTTACAAAAAGCACAGTCCATATATCATACCTGGGAGTCTCCCACAACCAGAATGTTCTTACCTTTAATAACAGGGGAGTCGGTAGTAATTTAACCTCGCTAACCATGAAAGTACACTCGTTATGGAGAAACAGAGAATCTATTTTCTACCTTCAAGATCTTCTATATTAACATTCCTTATCTTGATGCTTCTTCCTGAAGTGTGAACCACTTGCCATTTAAAGCGGCTGTCACTCTCTAACTTATTGCTGGCAACCTTTTCCTCCTTACAGACCCAGGCCTCCTCACACTCTCTCACGTAAACACACACACACACACACACACAATTTACGTTCTCACTTTTTCACTTTGTCACTTCTCTAGCGAATCTTCTATTATGAAAAACATCATAACAACCTCACATCACTTAAATGAATAACTCTGTGGTGTGAGACTCGACCTTCGACAAAAGGAATTTCAGCGACTATTAATAACTTGGCTGCCGTCTTCTTAATGTCTTGCACATGACCTTTTTATTTACTATACGTTACCTCTGTGTCCGTTGTTTTATTGTAATGTTATAATACGTTGTACAATACATTGAGTTGCTGTTCTGTCACTGTTTGTTCATAGTGTTGTTACGGTAGAACATTCTATGTGTGTTGCTGTACGATACTAAGAGTTATGTATTGTTTTTTATGTATTTACTGTGTGGTTTGCATTTACTGCAGGTGTTTTGTGTTAATATTTATTAAAGTTAATAAATGTTACTTGTATTCTTTCATTATATCGTGTTGTTTGTGGCGGTATGTAACCTTTTTTGTATCTTATCGTGCTGTTCTTGCTTGTTCTAGCATCGTTGAATGAACATTAAAATGGTATAAAATACCGACAGATTGTTAGGTAAGACACATATGCAACAGTTAGGTATCTTTATTTCGAAACGTTTCGCCTACACAGTAGGCTTCTTCAGTCGAGTACAGAAAAGTTGATAAAGCAGAAGATACTTGAAGACGATGTAATCAGTCCATCACCCTTAAAGTTTTGAAGTGGTCAGTCCCTCAGTCTGGAGAGAGCATTGTTCGTTGTCTGAAAAAATATGAAGTTGAAGTGACAGGATGGAGCTTTATATAGTGCCAGGAGGTGAGACGTAGGTTGCTTTGGGAGGGCAGGTCCCTCTCAAACCCAGCCGTTCTCACTAGTAGAGGTCGAAGTTGATGGTCTGTACCAAGATACCCTTGTGTTGCAGTGTCTGACAGAATGAACATTAAAATGGTATAAAATACCGACAGATTGTTAGGTAAGACACATATGCAACAGTTAGGTATCTTTATTTCGAAACGTTTCGCCTACACAGTAGGCTTCTTCAGTCGAGTACAGAAAAGTTGATAAAAGCAGAAGATACTTGAAGACGATGTAATCAGTCCATCACCCTTAAAGTTTTGAGGTGGTCAGTCCCTCAGTCTGGAGAAGAGCATTGTTCCGTTGTCTGAAAAAATATGAAGTTGAAGTGACAGGATGGAGCCTTTATATAGTGCCAGGAGGTGAGACGTAGGTTGCTTTGGGAGGGCAGGTCCCTCTCAAACCCAGCCGTTCTCACTAGTAGAGGTCGAAGTTGATGGTCTGTACCAAGATACCTTGTGTTGCAGTGTCTGACAGAATGAACATTAAATGGTATAAAATACCGACAGATTGTTAGGTAAGACACAGATGCAACAGTTAGGTATCTTTATTTCGAAACGTTTCGCTACACAGTAGGCTTCTTCAGTCGAGTACAGAAAAGTTGATAAAAGCAGAAGATACTTGAAGACGATGTAATCAGTCCATCACCTTAAAGTTTTGAGGTGGTCAGTCCTCAGTCTGGAGAAGAGCATTGTTCCGTTGTCTGAAAAAATATGAAGTTGAAGTGACAGGATGGAGCCTTTATATAGTGCCAGGAGGTGAGACGTAGGTTGCTTTGGAGGGCAGGTCCCTCTCAAACCAGCCGTTCTCACTAGTAGAGGTCGAAGTTGATGGTCTGTACCAAGATACCCTTGTGTTGCAGTGTCTGACAGAATGAACATTAAATGGTATAAAATACCGACAGATTGTTAGGTAAGACACATATGCAACAGTTAGGTATCTTTATTTCGAAACGTTTCGCCTACACAGTAGGCTTCTGCAGTCGAGTACAGAAAAGTTGATAAAAGCAGAAGATACTTGAAGACGATGTAATCAGTCCATCACCCTTAAAGTTTTGAGGTGGTCAGTCCCTCAGTCTGGAGAAGAGCATTGTTCCGTTGTCTGAAAAAATATGAAGTTGAAGTGACAGGATGGAGCCTTTATATAGTGCCAGGAGGTGAGACGTAGGTTGCTTTGGGAGGGCAGGTCCCTCTCAAAACAATGCTCTTCTCCAGACTGAGGGACTGACCACCTCAAAACTTTAAGGGTGATGGACTGATTACATCGTCTTCAAGTATCTTCTGCTTTTATCAACTTTTCTGTACTCGACTGAAGAAGCCTACTGTGTAGGCGAAACGTTTCGAAATAAAGATACCTAACTGTTGCATATGTGTTCTTACCTAACAATCTGTCGGTATTTTATACCATTTTAATGTTCATTCTGTCAGACACTGCAACACAAGGGTATCTTGGTACAGACCATCAACTTCGACCTCTACTAGTGAGAACGGCTGGGTTTGAGAGGGACCTGCCCTCCCAAAGCAACCTACGTCTCACCTCCTGGCACTATATAAAGGCTCCATCCTGTCACTTCAACTTCATATTTTTTCAGACAACGGAACAATGCTCTTCTCCAGGACTGAGGGACTGACCACCTCCAAAACTTTAAGGGTGATGGACTGATTACATCGCCTTCAAGTATCTTCTGCTTTATCAACTTTTCTGTACTCGACTGAAGAAGCCTACTGTGTAGGCGAAACGTTTCGAAATAAAGATACCTAACTGTTGCATATGTGTCTTACCTAACAATCTGTCGGTATTTTTACCATTTTAATGTTCATTCTGTCAGACACTGCAACACAGGGTATCTTGGTACAGATCCATCAACTTCGACCTCTACTAGTGAGAACGGATGGTTGAGAGGGACCTGCCCTCCCAAAGCAACCTACGTACTCACCTCCTGGCACTATATAAAGGCTCCATCCTGTCACTTCAACTTCATATTGTTTCAGACAACGGAACAATGCTCTTCTCCAGACTGAGGGACTGACCACCTCAAAACTTTAAGGGTGATGGACTGATTACATCGTCTTCAAGTATCTTCTGCTTTTATCAACTTTTCTGTACTCGACTGAAGAAGCCTACTGTGTAGGCGAAACGTTTCGAAATAAAGATACCTAATGTTGCATATGTGTCTTACCTAACAATCTGTCGGTATTTTTATACCATTTTAATGTTCAATCTGTCAGACACTGCAACACAAGGGTATCTTGGTACAGACCATCAACTTCGACTCTACTAGTGAGAACGGCTGGGTTTGAGAGGGGACCTGCCCTCCAAAGCAACCTACGTCTCACCTCCTGGCACTATATAAAGGCTCCATCCTGTCACTTCAACTTCATATTTTTTCAGACAACGGAACAATGCTCTTCTCCAGACTGAGGGATGACACCTCAAAACTTTAAGGGTGATGGACTGATTTACTCGTCTTCAAGTATCTTCTGCTTTTATCAACTTTTCTGTACTCGACTGAGAAGCCTACTGTGTAGGCGAAACGTTTCGAAATAAAGATACCTAACTGTTGCATATGTGTCTTACCTAACAATCTGTCGGTATTTTATACATTTTAATGTTCATTCTGTCAGACACTGCAACACAAGGGTATCTTGGTACAGACCATCAACTTCGACCTCTACTAGTGAGAAACGGCTGGGTTTGAGAGGGACTGCCCTCCCAAGCAACCTACGTCTACCTCCTGGCACTATATAAAGGCTCCATCTGTCACTTCAACTTCATATTTTTTCAGACAACGGAACAATGCTCTTCTCCAGACTGAGGGACTGACCACCTCAAAACTTTTAAGGGTGATGGACTGATTACATCGTCTTCAAGTTATCTTCTGCTTTTATCAACTTTTCTGTACTCGACTGAAGAAGCCTACTGTGTAGGCGAAACGTTTCGAAATAAAGATACCTAACTGTTGCATATGTGTCTTACCTAACAATCTGTCGGTATTTTATACCATTTTAATGTTCATTCTGTCAGACACTGCAACACAAAGGGTATCTTGGTACAGACCATCAACTTCGACCTCTACTAGTGAGAACGGCTGGGTTTGAGAGGGACCTGCCCTCCCAAAGCAACCTACGTCTCACCTCCTGGCACTATATAAAGGCTCCATCCTGTCACTTCAACTTCATATTTTTTCAGACAACGGAACAATGCTCTTCTCCAGACTGAGGGACTGACCACCTCAAACTTTAAGGGTGATGGATGATTACATCGTCTTCAAGTATCTTCTGCTTTTATCAACTTTTCTGTACGTCGACTGCAGAAGCCTACTGTGTAGGCGAAACGTTTCGAAATAAAGATACCTAACTGTTGCATATGTGTCTTACCTAGCATCGTTTTGTTTTATTGTCTTGTACTTCTGTGTTACTGCTGCGTCTTTGTGTTATTGGCTTGTTCTTCTGTGTTACTGCACTGTCTGTGTTAGTGACTTGTTCTGTGTTACTGCAGTGTCTGTTGTCTTGTTCTTCTGTGTTACTGCACTGTCTGTGTTAGTGACTTGTTCTGTGTTACTGCAGTGTCTGTTGTCTTGTTCTTCTGTGTTACTGCACTGTGTTAGTGACTTGTTCTGTGTTACTGCAGTGTCTGTTGTCTTGTTCTTCTGTGTTACTGCACTGTGTTAGTGTCTTGTTCTTCTGTGTTACTGCACTGTGTTGTGTCTTGTTCTTCTGTGTTACTGCACTGCGTTAGTGTCTTGCTCTTCTGTGTTACTGCACTGTGTTAGTGTCTTGTTCTTCTGTGTTACTGCACTGTGTTAGTGTCTTATTCTTCTGTGTTACTGCACTGTGTTAGTGTCTTGTTCTTCTGTGTTACTGCACAGTGTTAGTGTCTTGTTCTTCTGTGTTACTGCACTGTGTTAGTGTCTTGTTCTTCTGTGTTACTGCACTATCTTTGTGTTATTGTCCTGTTATTCTGTGTTACTGCACTATCTTTGTGTTATTATCTTGTTCTGTGTTACTGCACTATCTTTGTGTTATTATATTGTTCTTCTGTGTTACTGCACTATCTTTGTGTTATTATCTTGTTCTTCTGTGTTACTACACTGTGTTTGCACTTTACGCTGCACTTTTTTATCACTGAACTGTTCTTGTTTATTACCATTCTTGTATACTGATGTAGTGTTCTTTTATGATGCTGTATTTCCCTACGACATCTCCCACAACACTTTCTCCCACATTGGCATCCATGTCTCCCACAACACTTTCTCCCACATTGGCATCCATGTCTCCCACAACACTTTCTCCCACATTGGCATCCATGTCTCCCACAACACTTTCTCCCACACTGGCATCCATGTCTCCCACAACAATTACGTTCACTCAAAATTCTACACAATATTAATACAAATAACACAATACACAACACAACAGTCTTGATCTTAAGATGATTATCATGGTAGTCTTGATCTTAGATGATATCATGGTAGTCTTGATCTTAAGATGATTTCATGGTCGTCTTGATCTTAAGATGATTTTCATGGTAGTCTTGATCTTAAGATGATTATCATGGTAATCTTGATCTTAAGATGATTATCATGGTAGTCTTGATCTTAAGATGATTATCATGGTAGTCTTGATCTTAAGATGATTATCATGGTAGTCTTGATCTTAAGATGATTATCATGGTAGTCTTGATCTTAAGATGATTATCATGGTAGTCTTGATCTTAAGATGATTATCATGGTAGTCTTGATCTTAAGATGATTATCATGGTAGTCTTGATCTTAAGATGATTATCATGGTAGTCTTGATCTTAAGATGATTATCATGGTAGTCTTGATCTTAAGATGATTATCATGGTAGTCTTGATCTTAAGATGATTATCATGGTAGTCTTGATCTTAAGATGATTATCATGGTAGTCTTGATCTTAAGATGATTATCTTCGTTTTCCAAGGTGAGTACAGATAGGAAGCGCGTCTGTCTCGTGTTCGGCAGACGGAGGATCAAGCCTCCACTACATCTCTTGCGTTGAATGACCCACATGGTTTAGCGCCTAATATAATTAAATTAAAATTATGTGTCCACGAGTCCATCTGTCCGCCTCAGATATTCTCCCTTCTCCACTTCCCCAAGGTCTACCTCAACAACCAGTATCCTCCTTTTTCCCAGGTCCATGTGTCCAGGAGTCCATCTGTGTCCCCTCAGATATTCTCCCTTCCCCACTTCCCCAAGGTCTACCTCAACAACCAGTATCCTCCTTTTTCCCAGGTCCATGTGTCCAGGAGTCCATCTGTGTCCCCTCAGATATTCTCCCTTCCCCACTTCCCCAAGGTCTACCTCAACAACCAGTATCCTCCTTTTTCCCAGGTCCATGTGTCCAGGAGTCCATCTGTGTCCGCCTCAGATATTCTCCCTTCCCCACTTCCCCAAGGTCTACCTCAACAACCAGTATCCTCCTTTTTCCCAGGTCCATGTGTCCAGGAGTCCATCTGTCCGCCTGAGATATTCTCCCTTCCCCACTTCCCCAACAACCAGTATCCTCCTTTTTCCCAGGTCCATGTGTCCAGGAGTCCATCTGTGTCCCCTCAGATATTCTCCCTTCTCCACTTCCCCAAGGTCTACCTCAACAACCAGTATCCTCCTTTTTCCCAGGTCCATGTGTCCAGGAGTCCATCTGTCCGCCTCAGATATTCTCCCTTCCCACTTCCCCAACAACCAGTATCCTCCTTTTTCCCAGGTCCATGTGTCCAGGAGTCCATCTGTGTCCCCTCAGATATTCTCCCTTTCCCACTTCCCCAAGGTCTACCTCAACAACCAGTATCCTCCTTTTTCCCAGGTCCATGTGTCCAGGAGTCCATCTGTGTCCCCTCAGATATTCTCCCTTCTCCACTTCCCCAAGGTCTACCTCAACAACCAGTATCCTCCTTTTTCCCAGGTCCATGTGTCCAGGAGTCCATCTGTGTCCCCTCAGATGTTCTCCCTTCCCCAGTTCCCCAAGGTCTACCTCAACAACCAGTATCCTCTTTTTCCCAGGTCCATGTGTCCAGGAGTCCATCTGTGTCCCTCAGATATTCTCCCTTCTCCACTTCCCCAAGGTCTACCTCAACAACCAGTATCCTCCTTTTTCCCAGGTCCATGTGTCCAGGAGTCATCTGTGTCCCTCAGAGTTTCTCCTTCCCCACTTCCACAAGGTCTACCTCAACAACTAGTATCCTCCTTTTTCCCAGGTCCATGTGTCCAGGAGTCCATCTGTGTCCCCTCAGATATTCTCCCTTTCCCACTTCCCCAAGGTCTATCTCAACAACCAGTATCCTCCTTTTTCCCAGGTCCATGTGTCCAGGAGTCCATCTGTCCGCCTCAGATATTCTCCCTTCCCCACTTCCCCAAGGTCTATCTCAACAACCAGTATCCTCCTTTTCCCAGGTCCATGTGTCCAGGAGTCCATCTGTCCGCCTCAGATATTCTCCCTTCCCCACTTCCCCAAGGTGTCCTCGCCTTTCCCAGGTCCATGTCTCCAGGAATTCATCCGTGGGCCCCCGGATGTCTCCCCTTCCTCACTTCACTTAGGATATCTTCCAGTCTCAGCCTTCCTCAGGTTATGTATCCCGAAGTCAGCTCAGCCACCCTCCGTGATCTAGCCAGATGAGAACGAGGCCTTGTTTAGCTGGTCTACGGTAGAGACTGTCCAGGTGGGTGGAATTACAGGAGGGGACACGCAGAAATCTGCGTCCTGTAATTATACCCACCTAGACAGTCTAGACCGTAAGTCAGCCAGACGCAGCCAAGCTACCGTCCAGTTCGGCCACCAAGGCCTGGCCACTCAGTGAAATTTTGGAAGTTCTATTTATGTTATACAATTCCTTTATATTAAATATATTTTTTTTAGAACTCTATTAGTAGTTGAAGTATTTGTGAATGTTCTATTGCGTGTGGATTATTACAGATCTCCACTAGAACTGTAATAATTGTTGAACTTTATCTATTAATTAGTTATTTGTCTTATGAATTTTCTAGACTCGCAGTAGGTTACAAGCGCGAGCGTTCAGTGGAAATAAACCACTTTGTGTGACTTTTTTTTGGGTCATCCTGAGTAATTTACACATATTTTACAATCTTTGATAATTTGTGAAACTGTAATTACATGTTCCTGTACCTAAGTAAATTTATTTACTTTCACGCAAACTTATTTTTACACTCATTTGTGTATTTCCGCCAACGCAGCATGCGGGTTCACCATCACACACAAACACTCCTACGTATAAAAGATACTCATCGCCATTTGCATTACTATGCACGTAATCACACACACATACACACACACACACACACACACACACACCCACACCCACACACACACACACACACACACACACACACACAACATAAACGTTACTGGATGAAAATAAAACTAGCAGCTGGGGATATTCAATCCCTTCTTAAAAATAATTATTGTGGTTGTTCCAGCACACTGGTCAGTATGTCTGTGTCTTACTGAGACACTATGTTAAGTTGTTATGTACTGTGATGTGTCAGTGTCAGTCAGTATTAGAAAATTAATATGTTCTAATGATAGTAATAGTAATAATATTAGTAATAATAATAATAGTAGTAGTTAATAATAGTAATGATAATAGTGTAGTAGTTAATTAATAGTAATGATAGTAGTAGTTAATATAATGATAATTAGTAGTAATAATATTAGTAGCAATGATAAAAATAGTAATAGTAATGATAGTAGTAGTATTGATAATAGTAGTAATGTTATTGGTAGTAGTATTGATAATAGTAACTGAAGTAGTAGTAATGATAATAGTTGTAGTAGTAATAATAGTAGTAGCAGTAATGATAATAATAGCGATGATAGTAGTAGTAATTATAATAATGGTAGTAGTAATGATAATAATGGTAGTAGTAATGATAAAAATGGTAGTAGTAATGTATGAACAGTAGTAGTAATGATGTAGTATGTAATGAATAACTGTACTAGTAATGATAACTGTACTAGTAATGATGATAACTTTGTAATGATAATAAAGGTATAGTAATAATAATAGTAATGATAATAGTCGTCATAATGTTAGTTATAGTAATGATAATGGTAGTACTAGTAGTAATGATAGTAGTAATGGTGATGGTTATTAGTAATAATGATAACAGCAATAATGTTAGTAATCAGTAATCAGCTCTTCCTATTAAATATTCATGAATGTTTGTCAGTACAAATGAGTAAATGAAAAAAAATATTAAATTTTTCAAGTGGACTACATTGTTGGAATGTTTGGAATATGTGGAGATATCTTTCTATATATCATCTTTGTCTGTGTGGCATCCTTGTTAATGTGACAGTAAGATGTGTAGGGTGGGAAGAGACCCTTCCCGAATTCAAACTTTCTTTCATCTCTCTAGAAGAGTGGTCGCCCAAACTTACTCAGGTTGCTGCCACCTTGCTTCCCAGGCCACATCCCTAGCTCCCTCCCCAAAACATAAGAACACACTGACTCACGAAATCTTAATGACACGATTGCAAACAAACCATACCACTGGCGGGTATAGAACCCGCGGTCAGAGAGTCTCAAAACTCCAGACCGTTGCGTTAGCCACTGGACCAGCTAGCCACAATAAGATTCGTCCAACTAGGTATATTTCTACACCATAGGAAGGTTAACATAGGCACCACTGTGACCACAAATGCAAGTTTTTACAGATGAATCTCCAGCTAGCGTGGCCGTGACGAACTCTAGCTCAAGTCCCCTCAAAGCATATGCTAACCTTCCTATGGTGTAGAAATATACCTAGTTGGACGAATCTTATTGTGGCTAGCTGGTCCATTGGCTAACGTGACGGTCTGGAGTTTTGAGACTCTCTGATCGCGGGTTCTATCCCCACCCGTGGTATGGTTTCATAAGAACACACCTCTTTCTTGGTATTAGTTTTATTGCGAATTCAAAACAATAACTAATCTAACACTGTAAACAAATGTATTTATTCCATAATTAAAAATGGACATAGTAAACCAATTTAATTAGCAATAATGAAAAGGTAAATTTACATCTCATCTGTAACTACATTGTCTTCACAGTTTTAATGAGATGAATGTGCTTGGTGTAGGAACATCACCTTCTCAACATCAGACTTTAAATAGTCTTAGATCCATGAAGTCTCACTCTACTAAACACACCAAGTACAGCTATTTTCTAGAAACTGATGAAGCCACTTAAGTGTTCGTAACATAGATTTAGTCACACAGATTTTGTAAATCAAACGCTGCCTTGGTTCTGATGCCACCCTGCCGCCCCCAACCGCCCTGTTTTTCCACAACATCCCCTTCGATCTTTCCACCTCCCCCAGGGAAAGGTACCGTCTACTTTGAATATCACAAGTCTAAACAGTTGCAGAGGTAGCTAGAATGTAGGTATCCCTTCCCAGCATAATAACCTGTATATATCCTGTGATGTCTTTATAATAATTCCCAAACAGTAATAGATAGAAAGAACGACTGTTTAAAGGCTCACGCACAAAGGTTCAAGGTGATACAGACCTTATTAAACAAATGAAATTTAATTGCAGAAATATTTTATATTTTTCCTTATAAATTTAAGCTCAGAACTTGAAAGGCGTTTTAATAATTAACATATAAATATATGAGGAAGATCCGTAGCCAGACTGTGGGATCGACTGGTGGTGTTCTTACTCTTGACAGGTCCAGCCAATCGGACAGGAATCTTCCTTTTACAGATTTGTTAATAAATCAGTGTCACAGATTACGTGATGTCGTCGTTACGTGATGACGTCATAAAGTACATCTCTCGTCAGAAAGAAAAATGTGGCGAGTTTGGTCAAATCTGGTTGTTTGGTTTGCTGGACAGTGCTCAGACTGTGACCAGGACAGTGCTCAGACTGTGACCAGGACAGTGCTCAGACTGTGACCAGGACAGTGCTCAGACTGTGACCAACTGTATTGTTTGTTACAGATTTTTGTAAACATTTATGTATTGTATAAAGAAAAATTCACCAGTTTAGTGAAAATTAAGTATCAAAGTTCCCCATCAAGAAAGAACATGAAGGCACAATACAGTGACTGAAACAATACATAAATAACTCTCACACAAGAGAAAGTTACGACGACATTTGGGATAATGGCTAACAGTTATTTTTCCCAGTTCAGGAGAGTGTGTTGATGTGTGTGTTGTTACAACACCTTCCACATCAGTAAGCTTCACGGAACACCAAAATAGAAATATACAGAACAATTAAGCTTCCGACTTCTTGTCTCCATGTTGTTATATATATATATATTATATATATATATATATATATATATATATATATAATATATATATTATATATATATATAATATATATATATATGTATGTCGTGCCGAATAGGTTAAAACTAGTCATTAGCAAGAACTCATTTAAAATTAAGTCCTTTCTAAAAAATTTTTTATACGTTTAAAGGCTTTTTTTCATTGATGTTATTGTAAAAATTATTAATTTTGTACCAAAAGAACCTTAGAAAATTTTCCTAACCTTATTATAACAACCGTCTTATCCAACTAAATATATTTTAGATAAGTTAACAGCAATTTAATGATAAACAAGCACAATGAAATATATATTTTCGTTAGGTTCAAAATGATTTTTGCGAAATTATTGCACACACAAATTTTCGTTTGCCTTATTCGGCATGAAGAGCGTGGCTGTTTAAGCCAAAATCGAAAGTTTTACCTATTCGGCACGACATATTTATTTAAGACTAAGTTCGATGAACTAACCTTCAACGAAGAGTACATAAATAAGCCGCACATACGAGAAAGAAACTTCATGACGACGTTTCGACCAACTTGGACCAAGAACTAGTCATGCTGACTCTTACAAAGTCTGTAAAAAAATATATAAAATAACGCTCCATATATAATGTCATTTACTGTATAGTATACTGAAAAAAGACGCGTATTATTCCCTGAAAGTGAACGCGTTTTATTCCTGTGAGTCAGTCAGTGGCCATGACAGGAGCAGTGAGAGTGTGTTAGTTCAGTACGAGTCGGGTGGTGACGGAGGTGAAGTCATCATGTTTGGGCTGTAGTTTGAGTAGGTAATTTTGGTAATTTTTTTTAGTGTATACCATAGGTGTTTGTGTTTAAGTGCTCCAATGTTTATTTGTAAGGCCCTAGTATGCAGAGGCCTGTTCGAGAGTACTGTATGGTATTTTGCCTGCTGGTAATTAGTCTACCAGGCAGATGTGAAGACCGGGGTATGTGATGGAGCTCCTGTTCATAAATGTTCATTTTTATTGTTTAACTCATTGTAGCAGTGTGTCAGTGAGAATATGAACTGTAGTGTGGTGGCTTTTGTAATAGTTATAAGTTGTATATAAGTTACTATTAATATAGATATATTTTTGTATAGGCGAGTTCTTGTCATTCCTTCCTAATAATAATTAATATTAATATACGAGTACATGCTGGCCCAAGGTTTGCTCTGTATTTCAGCGTAATTTTATAACCCCGAGACAGCAGTGTAAGCAGCCTTTAGGAGCCAGGAACATTTTAAGTTACGATAACAAAGTCGTAACACTGGCCCGAGTCGTTATAAAGTTTCTTTCTCGTATATGCGGGTTATTTTCGTATTGTTCCAGCCACGGTATTGTACATTTGTGTTTGTTAAAGAAACAGTTTATTGGTTTGTGCTACAAGACAGCAACCGTAATATCCCGTGAAAACATTTATTTCTTATAGTCTTCTGTTTATCTGGTATCATCTGTTACTTGGTTACTTGGCCAGGTTGTGCCAGCATCCTCTTGTAAAAAGTAATGTCTTTAATGAATTACTATGTTAAACCTGTGAAAGTCTTCAGAGAGAAAAGTTAGTTTTATGGCCCAGTAATAATGTGTTTAAAGAGTCTCAACTCCAGCAACAAGGTCTGCTTATACTCTCAAAAATTATTATTGAGTGGATGAACCTCAAGCTCTGTGTTTGTTGACAGTTGATTAAGACACATGTACAACAATTGGGTATCTTTATTGAGGAAGATAAAGATACACAGTGTTGCACATGTTGTCTGATTTATCTGTTGGGACATGTGTTTAATCATTAACCTGTTGGTATTTTTATACCATTTTCAACATAACTGTTCAAAGTGTTGAGTTTTAATAGTTTTAATATGGTGAATATCACGCCATACATATTATTTAATATGCTTAATGAAGTCTATCTCATATTACAGAAATGTTTGAGGAGGATGTGTCGCCACTCACTTGTTTGTTGAAATTATTGAGTTTTAGTTTCTGGACTTCTTAGCGATAAGAACATAGACTGGAGGAACACTGCAGTAGGCCTCTGGCCTTACAAAGAGCTCCTTATTTATTTTATTTTTTATCTGGATATGATACATAGTTGTATTAAGAAACATAATGATTGGGTGTACATGCCAAAAGCCGTTGTATGCAGAGCATTATGGTCAGGCTTAAAATTACTTAAGATAAACTAGCAATGATATATTCAGTGTTAAAAAATACAGTAAACAAATTACATGAAGTTACAAAAGAGTTTTCAAATAAGAAGCATTAAGTTGTACCAATTTGTAACACAAAATGTATAATATTAATCGAATCAGTATCGAGTAAATCATTGATTTGTTAGTACAGAAACATGTCATGTGGTCATTAGATGAGTTACTGAGCATTCAGAGAATGGAGTATTATATTAGGTAACGTATTTAAAAAAACATTAGTTTGATAAGTTCACAGGTTATAATTTATGAGAAACAGTTATTCAGTATTTATTTAGTTGTGGCGTGAGTAAGTGGATTTTAAGAAGAGTCTTGAATTGTTAAAACAGACAGTATTTCTTTTATATTCACAGGTAATGATCAGATTTTTGGGCTTTTATGTGAATTAAGTTTTTACATAATGTTAGATGCACACGAGGAATATCAAAGAGTGATCTGTGCCTTGTGTTATGGTCAAGTGTTCTGTTGAGTTGGTAAGCAAAAGTGTATTTCTTCATCCTTTTCCAAAACTATCCAAGAATTTATTTCAGTACCTCATATGCCAAAAGACAAACGACTTTCCTCTCTCTTCAATAATGTTACATTCAATTTCCAAAATGATGGACCCCTCTAGGCACACCCTCAATATCTACATCATTACAACTCCTCTATGATCCGGAAAAAAACACATTTATCACATTCATCTCTCCGCACTGTAACCGCATAGACACGTACATTCTATCCAATCTCGCCGCATAATCTGTCTAATGAAAGTATGCTCACCATGCACCCCCACACACACATCCATTAAACCACACTCGTCAATAATCTCCAGGAAACCAAGCAAACAACCCTCCCCGAGCTCCACATTCTTTCGTGTATTCAAATTTCCCCCTTTTT
>NC_069475.1:29232220-29252224 GCF_026875155.1 Cherax quadricarinatus | reverse complement strand
ACAGTTCACACTGTCTTTGTCCCTGACTTTGTTTCTGGTACAGTTCACAACTGTCTTTGTCCCTGACTTTGTTTCTGGTACAGTTCACAACTGTCTTTGTCCCTGACTTTGTTTCTGGTACAGTTCACAACTGCTGGACAGTGTTAGATAAAATTGCAAAATATTGTTTAATTTAAATAAAATATTAATGTTTGATAATTTCCTGCTGATTATACCAAACAATGAATGTCAAAATTGTGACTGATGGAGTGATGGAAAAGACAAAATATAGGTAGTGAATAACTGGCTGGGTTTAGAAAGAGGAAGGTTATGTGTGCATTAACATAATCTTGCAGAATAAAAAGAAAAGTGAATTGTTACGAAAGACATGGCGTTTGTTGCCAGACTTTCTAACTTACAGCAGAGCAACTTACAAGTTTGTTGCCAGACTTTCTAACTTACAGCAGAGCAACTTACAAGTTTGTTGCCAGACTTTCTAACTTACAGCAGAGCAACTTACAAGTTTGTTGCCAGACTTTCTAACTTACAGCAGAGCAACTTACAAGTGAATAAAAATAGCAGTATCAGAGACACTGCTGAAATAATTTTTTGTCGTGAAGGTCGACTTTAACAACAAGATTTTTTTTATTGTGAATGAGAGAGTGATGGTTCCTGTGAAATGTTAAGTAAAACTTTTGGGAATTTTGAGTCAACATAATTGTTTTGGGAAACATAAATACCATTGTGGGAGACATTGTGGGAGACATTGTGGGAGACATTGTGGGAGACATTGTGGGAGACATTGTGGGAGACACTGTTGTGGAAGATGTAGGAAACTACAGAATTCAATTAACATTTACGCTCAAGAATTTCTTTTTCTCCGTTTTATTTCCTGTGCCATAGATTTCACATGTAGTTATCGTGTGTGTGTGTGTGTGTGTGTGTGTGTGTGTGTGTGTGTGTGTGTGTGTGTGGTGTGTGTGTTGTGTGTGTGTGTGTGGTGATGTGTGTGTGTGATGTGTGTGTGTGTGTGTGTGTGTGTGTGTGTGTGTGTGTGTGTGTGTGTGTGTGTGTGTGTGTGTGTGTGTGTGTGTGTGTGTGTGTGTGTGTGTGTGATGTGTGTGTGTGTGTGTGTGTGTGTGTGTGTGTGTGTGTGTGTGTGTGATGTGTGTGTGTGTGTGGTGTGTGTGTGTGATGTGTGTGTTGTGTGTGTGTGTGTGTGTGTGTGTGTGTGTGTGTGTGTGTGTGTGTGTGTGTGTGTGTGTGTGTGTGTGTGTGTGTGTGTGTGTGTGGTGTGTGTGTGTGTGTGTGTGTGTGTGTGTGTGTGTGTGTGTGTGTGTGTGTGTGTGTTTTGTGTGTGTGTGTGTGTGTGTGTGTGTGTGTGTGTGTGTGTGTGTGTGTGTGTGTGTGTGTGTGTGTGTGTGTGTGTGTGTGTGTGTGTGGTGTGTGGTATGTGTGAGTGTGATGGTACAAACTGGACTCGTGCAGCTGATAATGGTACAAACTGAACTCGTGCAGCTGATGATGGTACAAACTGGACTCGTGCAGCTGATGATGGTACAAACTGGACTCGTGCAGCTGATAATGGTACAAACTGAACTCGTGCAGCTGATGATGGTACAAACTGGACTCGTGCAGCTGATGATGGTACAAACTGGACTCGTGCAGCTGATAATGGTACAAACTGAACTCGTGCAGCTGATGATGGTACAAACTGGACTCGTGCAGCTGATGAGGGGTACAACCTGGACTCGGCACTGAAATGGACAAATGAATCGTGCAGTGATGAGGGTCAAACTGAACTCGTCCCTGAATGGTAAAAACGGGAAAAATGCAGCAATGATGGTACAAACTGGACTCGTGCGTAAGTGGTAAAACGGATGTGCAGTTTATATGGTACAAATGGACTCTGCAGCTAATGGGTACAAATTGGACTGTGCAGCTAATGATGGTACAAACGGGACTCTGCAGAATTTAAAAAGGCCTTTTAAATATGTAAAACCTGGACTCGTGCAGCTATGATGTAAAACTGGACTCGTGCATTTATGTGATACAAACTGGCTCGTGCAGCGATGATGATACAAACTGGACTCCAGCTGATGATAAAAAGGGGACTCTGGCATTTGGGTACAAAGGGACTCGTCAGTAATTTGGGGTACAAACTGGACTCGTAAAAGAATGTGGTACAAACGGGGACTCGTGCGCTGATATGATCAAATGGACTCGTGCGCTGATGATGATACAAACTGGATCGTCCCCTTTTGAAAAAAACGGACTCGCGAGTGATGATGAAAAACTGGCCCGTGCAGCGATATATCAAACTGGCTCGTGCGCTGTGAGGTACAAACTGACTTGCAGCTGATGATGGACAAACTGGACTCGTGCGCGATGATGTAAAACGGGACCCGCAGCTTTGATGTTAAAAACGGGATGTGCAGCTATAGGGAAAAAAACGGACTCGTGCAGCGATGGTGAATAAAAACTGCTCGGCACGAATGGAATAAATTTGACTCGAAAAGCTGTGAGATACAACGGGAAACCGTCAGCTGATGGTGATACAAAGGCTCGTCAGTGATGAGGACAAATTTGATCTTTCAGCTGAAAAGGTACAAACTGGCTCGTGCAGCTGATGAGGTACAAAGGGATCGTGAGCGAGGGGTACAAAGGATCGTGAGCTATGATGGTACAAACGGGACCGTGCACTGTGATTAAAAATGGACTCGTGCAGCTGATGACGGTAAAACTGGACTCGTGCAGCTGATGAGGGTACAAACTGGATCGTGCACTGATGGGTACAAACTGGACCGTGCAGTGATAAAGGACAAACGACTCTGCGCTGATGAGGGTACAAACGGACTCGTGCAGCTGGAGGGAAAACAAACTGGACTCGTGCACGATGAGGAAAAACGGACTGGGCAGCGATGAGGTAAAAGGGACTCGTGAGCTGATGATGGTAAAAACTGGACCGTGCATGATGATGAACAACTGAACTCGTGCACTGATGATGATAAAAAATACAAGTCATGCCGGCGCTTCTCCAAAATTTTGTTTACGGGTTTTTTTTCTGCTGTTGAATAATTTTTTTGAAACGTAGAAATACAAATGTATAAAATAAGGTTTAGAATAATAAAAGTACACAGAAAAAATAGATTTTTAAAAATTGGACTGAGGCCATAAAAGACCTGCCACTACCCAACGGTCATGATGGTCCATGTCTCAAACCTGCCGCTGACCCAACGGCAGTGTGGTCAAGTCTAAACCTGACCACTGCCCCAACGTCAGTGAGGTCAATGTCTCAACCTGCCCACTGACCCAACGGTCAGTGATGGCAATGCTAACCTGACCACTGACCCAACGGCGGGATGGCCCCAGCCCATCCGGCCATGACGCCTTTTTGACCTTTTTTTTTTTTACTGTTTTTTTATTTGGCTGTCACCTATTTTAAAAATTTAATAAAAAGACTTTTAGTGACATTTGAGAATTTTCAGATATCCCAACACAGTTTTGCATTCTCCCGATTTTCTTTGTAATTTTTCTGAAATAATGAAAAAACGTTGATCTTTTTCCCGTATGGATGTTTAATGTTCTAACAGTAAAAAAACAATTTTTCTTGCAACTTTTCCAGATAATGTATAATAATTTATAATGACATTGATAAGGTTTAAAAAGAGGATGTTGCTAAAATTTTTACTGCAAAAAAATGACTAGTTTATGATTTAGGGAAATGTATTTAGAACAAAACTAAAAGTCTTGAAAATGTCTGGAACATGTTCAAAACATTCATGTAATTAACATTACTGAAGAAAATTAGAAAGGGGGGTTAGTTAATGGGAGGAACTTAAAGCGAACCAGGAGGGCGCAATATTAGATAATAATGAAAATTTCGTTTTAAAAAGCACAAGTGATATGTGTGTTTTGGTTTTTAGAAAAGCAATCTCCCCAAAGCTCACATATGACCTCAAAAAATTATGCGAATAGTTTTACATTAAAAACTTTTTATAAAAAAAAAAATAAAATTATAAATAAAAAAATTTTAAAAAATATTTTGACTTTTTTTTTTTTACTTATGAACGATTATCTTTTTAACGAAGTCTTATCCCCTCAATGTTTGCGGGTTCTTCAATTAAACAGACGAAGTAAATTAAATTTTAGCTACTTCAGCCAAGACAGTTTGAAACCAGAAGGATCTCCTATCAGTCCCTCACCCTACATTGTCATGCAGGGGATGGGATCTGTGTAATGGTTAAAGGATATTTATTTCAAATTGAAAATTCCTGCAGAGGGGCTTTCTAATTGTAATCCCTATTCCCCAAACCGCTTATTTTAGCTCCAGATTATTTTATTTTTTTATTTACTCAGCAGGGGAAATTTATGTCTCATGCTTTTAGATAAATAACAGATCTTTTTCTGGTTTTAAAAAAAACCCCAAAAAGAAATGAACAGGGAGTGGCCTGGGAGCAAGAGGGAGAGAGGGGCGCTAGGGATGTGGCCTGGGGAGTCAAGGGGGAGGGAGGGCGTAGGGGTGGGCCTGGGGGTAAGGGAGAGAGGGGGGCTAGGGTGTGGCCTGGGAGTCAAGGGGAGGAGGGGGGCTAGGGGTGGCCCGGGGGTCAAAGGGGGGGGAGGGGCGCTAGGGATGTGCCTGGAAGCAAGGGGAGGGGGGGGCGCTAGGGATGTGGCCGGGGGTCAAAGGGGAGGGGGGGCGCTAGGGATGGGCCTGGGAGTCAAGGGGGAGGGGGGCGCTAGGGATGTGGCCCGGGGAAACAAAGGGGGAAGGGGCGCTAGGGATGTGGCCTGGGAGCAAGGGGGGGAGGGGCGCGGATGTGGCCTGGGAACAAGGGGGAGGGGGGGCGCTAGGGGTGTGGCCTGGGAAGCAAGGGGAGAACCTGGAATTTGGGGGAACTCCAGGGGGAGAAAAAAGGTTTGAAATTCGGGAAAAAGGGACCTAAATTTTGCCTTAACAAGGGGAAAAACCGCTTTAAAAGGGTTCCCCTTTGAAATTCAAGGAAACCTTTTGTCCCCCAACAAGGGGGGCCCAATTTTGGCCTTAACAAAGGTGCCACCATTTGTAAATTGGGACCATTCTGAAAAAAAAACCAAAATTTTGAATTAAAAGGTCCCACTCTTCCACCCTAAAAAACCCCTTTACGTAAAAATTAAAAAGGATCCAACATCTTTCTGTAACATTAACAAGGAAGCCACACATCTTACTGAACTTTTAAAAAGGGGCACACTCTTACGTAACATTAACAAGGTGCCCCACATCTTACTGTAAAATTAACAAGAGCCACCATCTTACTGTAAAATTAACAAGGATGCCACACATCTTTCGTCCAAATTAAAAAGGGCCACACTCTTACTGTCACATTTAAAAAGGGTGCCACACATCTTTCTGTAACATTAACAAAGGGTGCCCCAATCTTACGTAAAATTAACAAGGATGCCACACATCTTCTGTAACATTAACAAGGATGCCACACATCTTACTGTTAAAAAACCCCAAAAAACAAAGGGGCCACACATCTTTCTGTAAAATTAACAAAGGAGCCACACATCTTACTGTAAAATTAACAAGGGTCCCCCACCCAGCCAAAAAAAGGGGGAAATTTTTTAAAAAAAAGGGTCCCACATTTTTGCCAAAAAAATCCAACATTAGTCACTTAAAAATAAATTTTTTCCAAATTAAAAAATCCCCCTTTGTACCGGGGCAACATTTCATGAAAAAAAATTTACCAAAAAAAAGTGAAATTTGAAAAATACCCAAAATATTCCCAAAAATTTAAAAAATCCCCCTTAAAAATTTTAATATTTTTTTTCATTTTTCATTTTTCTAAAAAACTAAATTTATGGGAAATTATTATATTACAAAATATTCTTTTTATTACTAAAAAATATTTTCAAAAGTTTTCCATTTTTACATAAAATTTATTCATTTTCTTTCTATTTTTTTATCCTTTTTTAATTTCTTTCTTTTTTAATCAAAATTCAAATACAAATTTTTTCATTACTACCCAACTTACCAATTTTAAAAATTTTCATTTTTTACTTTTCTACACTATATCATCGATATTATTACATTACTGCTACTACTATTATTTCTATACAAATAATATCATTACGCTACTTTAAAAACTATTATCAAAACTTTCACCCTTAACCCCTTACTACTATTATTATCAAATATATATTATCATTACTATTTATTATTAACATTGCTACTAATTTATTATAATTATATTATTTTTAACTATCTACACTATTTTTAATTTCTACTTTTTTTTCATTACCATTATTAACTATTACTATTTTTATTATTACTAATATTATTATATTACTAATATTATTACATTACAAAAAAAATTTTTACATTACTTCATTAGAGCATATTAATTTTTAATATTGACTGACACTGACAATCCAGTACATACATAACTATATCTCGTAAGACAAAGACATACTGACCAGTGTGGGTGAACCACCCCAAAAATACTTTAAGAAGGGATTGAAATCCCAGCTGCTAGTTTTATTTTCAACCGTAACGTTTATTTTGTGTGTGTGTGGTGTTGTGTGTGTGTTGTGTGTGTGGTGTGTGTGGGTGTGTGGTGTGTATTTTTGATTACTGCATAGTAATGTAAATGGCGATGAGCCTTTTTAGTAGGAGTGTTTGTTGAGAGGGGGAATCCGCAGCCGTTTTCGGAAATGCACAAAAGGTGTAAAAAAATTTGCGTGAAAATAAGTCAAATTTTCTTAGGTACGGAACACGTAATTACATTTCACAAATTATCAAAGATTGTAAAATATGTGTAAATTACCCGGAAACCCCAAAAAAATCAACAAGTGGTTTATTTCCCCTGAACCTCGCCTTTTAACCCCGCGAGTTGCAAATTAAAAAGCAAAAACAATTAAAAGATAAAAATTAACAATTTTTTTAAGTTCTCGTGGGGATCGTAATAATCCACACGCAAAAAAGAACATTCCCCAAAACTTTCAAATGCTAATTGAGTTTTTAAAAAAAAAATAATTTTTTTAGAGGAATTGATAACATAAATAAACTTCCAAATTTTATTAAATGGCCAGGCCTTGGGGGGCCGAACTGGCGGTAGCTTGCTGCGTCTGGCTGACTTACGGTTTTTTACACGTCTTGGTGGATGTAATTACAGGAAGCAATTTCTCGTGTCCCCTCCGTAAATTTCCACCCCCTGACATCTCCCACTAGACCACAAACAGGCCCCCGTCTCATCGGGTAGTCACGGAGGGTGGGGGAGCGACTTCGGGGAAAATAACCCGGGGAAGGCGAGATGGAAATATCCAGGAAGGGGGAAGGGGGGAAAACCGGGGGGCCCCCGGGTGGGGTTCCTGGACACATGGACCTGGGGAAAAGGGGGGAAGGAAAGTGGGGAAGGGAGACATCTGAGGCGGACAGATGGACCCCTACACATGGATTGGGGAAAAAGGATTATTTGGGTTTTTGAGGTTTGGCCTTTGGGGAAGTGGGGGGAAAGGGGGAATACGAAAAGCAGTGACATGGACCTGGGGGAAAAGGGGATACTGGGTTGTTGAGTAAAACCTTGGGGAAGTGGAGAAGGGGAAACTGAGGCGGGCAGATGGATCCTGGGGCACTGGACCTGGAAAAAAGGAGGAATGGTGTTGAGGTAGACCTTGGGGGAAGGGGGAAGGGAGAAAAATCTGAGGCGGACAGATGGGCTCCTGGAACAGGACCCTGGGAAAAGGAGGATGTGGTTCTTGAGGAGTCCTTTTCGGAAAGGGGGGAAGGGAATACGAGGCGGGCAGATGGACTCGGACCAGGCCCGGAAAAAGGGGGGAGTGTTGTTGATGTAGACCTTGGGGAAGTGGAGAAGGGAGAATATCTGAGGCGGACAGATGGATTCCTGGACACATGGACCTGGGAAAAAGGAGGATATTGGTTGTTGAGGTAGACCTTGGGGAAGTGGAGAAGGGAGAATATCTGAGGGGACACAGATGGACTCCTGGACACATGAACTTGGGAAAAATGAGGATACTGGTTGTTGAGGTAGACCTTGGGGAAGTGGAGAACAATAACAAACGTTTTAAAGCAATCATTAGAATCATCAGTGAGGCAAAACTGTCAATGTTTCACTACACAAAATTGTAATCAAAAGCGTGATATTTAAATTTCTCTCAAATTGTCTAAAATGTTTCACAGGAAATATGGAGCTGCGGGTCTTCCTGAAGGTAATTCTAGACTGCTTTTAAAGTAGTTTGTGAGAGAGATAGCCAGGAAAATATTTAGTGCTGATTCGTGTAGCCTGACTTACTTTTCACTTAATCAACACTTTCTAGACACTAATGAACAAAATTTAATGTAAAATGTGTGGCAGCAAATATTTTCCTCACATATTTACAAGATAATATAGAAGAATGACTCCCTTTGTAAACCATTATATTAAAATGAATAAAAAAGGTAATAAAATATATATAACGATAATTATACATAATTATCCGATTATTCATACAAGCTTATTCTTAATATAGATGTGAAAAGGCATCAAATATATGTATAATAAAATAATCTCAATTGAGCACGAGGATACATCAGGGCCCCAGTGACCATCAGGGCCCCAGTGACCATCAGGGCCCCAGTGACCATCAGGGCCCCAGTGACCATCAGGGCCCCAGTGACCATCAGGGCCCCAGTGACCATCAGGGCCCCAGTGCTGCATGAATGTATGTATATTTGTATGTATTTAATAATACATAATTGTGCGCAACACTCATTTATGTATACATAAACGAAGCGTTTTAGTGCATAAGTATTTTTATGCATAGTTTTGTATGTGTGTTTACATGCGGTCTTATGCATGTGCATTCATATGCAATCTGCTATGACTATGCATGTATGTATATTATGTATCCATCAGCACTACTATCACCATAACAACCAATACTGAGAGTGAAGCTCTGATAGTGATGAATAAAGTTCAGAGAGATTGTGAAGGAAGTAAGAGGCGAGAATATTGGAAAAGAATATGAACCAGGTGAGAATAAAGGAAGAATAAATGGAGTATGTATGAAGTGAGTATGAATGATTGAAGTAAGTATGAAGGAAGTGGGAATGAAGGCAATATGAAGAAAGTGGGAATGAAGGCAATATGAAGGAAGTGAGAATGAAGGCAATATGAAGGAAGTGGGAATGAAGGCAATATGAAGGAAGGAAGCTTGCAGTAAGGGAATTTGGAGAAATTTAAATAAAATAAATACGAAATTGGTGAGAATGAACGAGGAGAATAAAAGAAAGTGAATATAAAGTAAATAAATAAAAAAAGAGTATAAAGGAAGTGAGTGAATGAGTCAGCAGGTTAACAGTAGGAAAGTTAACAGTAGGAAAGTTAACAGTAGGAAAGTTAACAGTAGGAAAGTTAACAGTAGGAAAGTTAACAGTAGGAAAGTTAACAGTAGGAAAGTTAACAGTAGGAAAGTTAACAGTAGGAAAGTTAGTATTGTTTAATGGTATGTTGAGAGAAATTGTTGGTGGTTTTATTCAGTGTGTTTGTACAGGAAGGGAAGGTGTACAAGTGTTAACAGTGATCAAGTGTGTAGTTTACTGGTAACGGAATAACAGTGATCAAGTGTGTAGTTTACTGGTAACGGAATAACAGTGATCAAGTGTGTAGTTTACTGGTATCGGAATAACGTACCAAGTGTGCAGTTTCCTGGTAACGGGAATAACAGTGATCAAGTATGTAGTTTCCTGGTAAACGAAGAACAGTGATCAAAGTGTTGTAGTTTAATGGTAACGGAATAACAGTGATCAAGTGTGTAGTTTACTGGTAACGGAATAACAGTGATCAAGTGTGTAGTTTACTGGTAACGGAATAACAGTGATCAAGTGTGTAGTTTACTGGTAACGGAATAACAGTGATCAAGTGTGTAGTTTACTGGTAACGGGAAAAATAACAGTGATCAAGTGTGTATTTTACTGGTAACGGAAATAACAGTGATCAAGTGTGTAGTTTTACTGGTAACGGAAAAAACAGTGATCAATGTGTAGTTTACGGGTACGAATAACAGTGATCAAGTGTTGCAGTTTTCTGGTTAACGGAATAACAGTGATCAAGTATGTAGTTTCCTGGTAACGGAATAACAGTGATCAAGTGTGTAGTTTACTGGTAACGGAATAACAGTGATCAAGTATGTAGTTTCCTGGTAACGGATAACAGTGATCAGTGTGTGGTATATGGTAACGGAATAACGTGATCAAGAAGTAGTATCCTGGGTAACGGAATAACAGTGATCAGTGTGTAGTTTACAGGTATGAAATACATGATCAAGTGTGTGTTTACTTGTAACGGAATAACAGTGATTCAAGTATGTAGTTTTGGTAACGAATAACAGTGATCACAAGTCTGTGTAGTTTACTGTGTACGGAAAAACAGTGATCTCAAGTGATTGATTACTGGGTAACGGAATAACAGTGATCAAGTGTGTAGTTTACTGGTAACGGAATAACAGTGATCAAGTGTGTAGTTTACAGGTAACGGAATAACAGTGATCAAGTGTGTAGTTTACTGGTAACGGAATAACAGTGATCAAGTGTGTGTTAGTTTCTGGTAACGGAATAAACAGTGATCAAGTGTGTAGTTTTCCTGGTAACGGAATAAACAGTGATCAAGTGTGTAGTTTCCTGGTAAGGAAAAACAGTGATTCAAGTCGTTGTATTTCCTGGTAGCGGAAAGAACAGTGATCAAGTGTGTAGTTTACTGTATTGTAAACGGAATAACGGTGATTCAAGTGTGTAGTTTCCTGGTAACGGCATAACAGGGACCAAGTGTGTAGTTTCCTGGTAACGGAATAACAGTGATCATGTGTGTAGTTTCTGGATATAACGGTTAACAGTGAATCAAGTGTTGTAGTTTCCTGGTTAGGAATAACGTGATCCAAGTGTGTAATTCCTGGTAACGGAATAAACAGTGATCAAGTGTGTAGTTTCCTGGTAACGGAATAACAGTGATCATGTGTGTGTAGTTTCCTAGTAACACGGAATAACAGTGATCAAGTGTGTAGTTTCCAGGTCACGTGGAATAACAGTGATCAAGTGTTTTGTAGTTTCCTGGTAACGGATAACAGTGATCAAGTGTGTAGTTTCCTGGTAACGTGAATTAACAGTGATCAAGTGTGTAGTTTCCTGGTAACGGTAATAACTAGTGATCAAGTGTGTAGTTTCTGTAACGGAATATACAGTTGATCAATGTGTGTAGTTTACTGGGTAAACGGAATAACAGTGATCATGTGTTAGTTTCCTGTAACGGAAATAAACATTGATCAAGTGTGTAGTTTCCTGGTAAACGGAATAACAGTGATCAAGTGTGTAGTTTACTGGTAACGGAATAACAGTGATCATGTGAGTAGTTTCCCTGGGTAACGGAAATAACAGTGGATCAAGTGTGTAGTTCCTGGAACGAATATCAGTGTCATGTGTGTAGTTTCCTAGTAACGGAATTAACAGTGATCAAGTGTGTAGTTTCCAGGTAAACGGAATAATAACAGTGATCAAGTGTGTTAGTTCCTGTAACGGATAACAGTGATCAATGTGTGTAGTTTCTAGTAACGGAAATAACAGTGATCAAGTGTGTAGTTTCCAGGTACGGAATAACTGGGATCAAGTGTGTAGTTTTCCTGGCTAACGGAATAACAGTGATCAAGTGTGTAGTTTCCTGGTAACGGAAATAACAGTGATCAATGTGTGTTAGTTTCCTGGTACGAAAACAGTGTCAATGTGTAGTTTCTGGTAACGAGAATAAACAGTGATCAAGTGTTCGTAGTTCCTGGTAACGGAATAACAGTGATCAAGTGTGTAGTTTCCTGGTAACGGAATAACAGTGATCAAGTGTGTAGTTTCCTGGTAACGGAATAACAGTGATCAAGTGTGTAGTTTCCTGGTAACGGAATAACAGTGATCAAGTGTGTAGTTTCCTGGTAACGGAATAACATGAACATTAAAGTGTGTATTAATTATCGTAGAATAAGTGTGTGTGTTGATTATGTTAAGTAAAGTGTTGATGGAGTGATACAAGTAACAAGATATAAGTGACACTACAACAAGTTTAACTGAGGGAAGTGTAATAAGAATGTACATCAGTGTTTATCCTGCAACATTAAAGTCAACAAAAACTTGTAATACCGAATATGTTACTCATTAAAGAGAACTTTGTTTAATATAGTTTGACCGAAGGATGTACACTTAAGTTAGTGTCATGTAAACTGTTTTACACTTGTGTAATGTAATTGTACCTTTAAACCATTTTCGTCGTTTACTTTCAAGAAACACAGAGTCATATAATATTATAGTTGTTGCAGTTGTCATTGTTAGTACAGAGAAACGAAATAAAACATTCTCCCTGGTACAAAAACAAACATAAAAATATGCGTAACACAGTTCTTCTATCGGAAAAAAATTTATTAAATATGTAGATATACTTTGAGTATAAGAAGACGTCTGGATTTCTCAATAAGTGGGCCGCTCCAATTGTGGTTGTAGCTGGTTGAGACTTGTTCATGTCTGGCTGGACTACAGTCGAACCTTCCAAGGGCGAGTGTTAATTATGAGGCGCAGATTTCTGTGTGTCCTCCCTTGTAATTACATCAGTTGGTATCATTGATATTAAAACATTTATGTTATAATATCATATTGGAATGTGACTCAGTGGGATGTTACTCTTGAAAAAAGTTAAGTTCCTCTTTGGAGGAGATGCTGTGTTTGGGGTTCACAACTTTCTCAACGTCGCCATCTTGACCAGGTTTGTTGTAACAATGTTTTTCTTCATATATTGTATGAAAGATTCTTATTTTATTTTCATTGTTTTTTTATTTTAGGCAAGAAGAATAACAGACGAAATAATTTTACCCGAAATTTTCATTGCGACGTTAATTCTTCTAGGAAAATCGGGTCCGATTATTTAAAAAAAATCTCTGCAATAATTCTCTTTTGCTTTGAATTTCTTAGTTTTTACTTCACTTAAATAAGACAAATTCATAAGCCAGTTTACTAGAAGACATAGAAAAAGCAAGGAAGTGAAGTTAAATGCCATTCCTTGGATCAGGAGCTCTTCGACGTAACCCTTTGAGGGTAAATTCCCGATACCTACTAACTAAAACAAAAATCAATTCCCAGGTGGCCATAATATTAACAATAGATGGAGGAAGTCAGAAGTGGGGACAGATTACACATGTAGTTGAGCACCAGAACTCTCAGGCTGTGGAGAACGAGGCAGCCGAGTCAGTTCTTTAACCACATGTGGTAGAAATAGATAGAGGTTTGCGATATTTCATAACAGAACTGGTGGTAACTCTGGTACACACAACACTATGTGTAGCAGTTGAGTAACACCTCAACTTTAAGTTATAAGCAGTAATTAATATAGTAAGGGGACAGTTGTACGCTCACTGCCTTCCTCTTGGTTCCAATCTCTCCATGTGATTTCCAGGACATTTTTTCCATTGCGGTCTATTTTTACTTACTTTTTTTATAGAACAGCTTCACGAGTTTTCAATAAGTGGAGGTGGTGAGGAAAGAACCATTTGCTTTTCTTTCTTGATAAAAAAATACTACATGAATCCTTAATATAGGTAGAAGTGGACCCAGTTCTCACAACTGGCCTCAGTTCTGAACTTACCAAAAACTTTGCTATCTGTCTTTTTCCTGGCTTTCCTTGTATGCTATTTTTTTAAACACTTTCAGTTTTATTCCTCTAACATTGCCAAGTGGTTGGTGTGAAGCTGTTTTTTCTTAGAAAATAACCCAAAAAACATAGCCAGCTATAAACAATTTTCACTTCTTACCGCGTACCTGAACATCATATCCGCCTTATCATTCATAGTCTACGATTCTCAGAGTTGTGTTACAAGCTATCCAGAATATATGAATTCGTAATATCCTTGGTATTACAAAACTTCGGTTACGTCACATATCTGAGAAAAAGAGATGTAGTTTCTGCTAGTGTTTCTAGCTGGCAGATATTCAGGGCAGTTAACAAGGCAGACTCTGATACTTGTCAGTTGCTGACGACCCAGTGAACTTCCTGCAGCTGTTTCCTTCCTTGATTACTTTTCGTTGCTCTCTAAGCTCTCATAAAATCGGCTGTCAAACAATGTTGATACGAATTAGAGTCATCAATTTTTTTTTCAAGCCACAACTTTGATTTTGGAGTTAGGGAAACTACACTCTCCGATCATAAATCAGAAACACATGTCTTACAAACAGCATACACATAGAGATAAACGACTAGGCACCACTCTGCAAGAACGTAGATTCACATTGTCAGTCTCAACTTATATCAATACATTGTTTAATCTGATCAGCAGGCATATACAGAAGGACACTTCCAACATTAGAACACCTTAACATACTTAGCTGACTTTTTCACTGAAAGTCCACACTTTAACTCAGATTCAATTGACTGTTTTTAATTTTATTAACCCTCTCCTCCAACTACTCCTCTCTTGAAGATTGAAAACCGTATGCAATATATGGGAATCTTTATTAAAGAATACGTTTTGCCACACAGTGACTTCCATCAGTCCAACACAAAAGCAGGAGAGGCTGTAAGGTGAGGAAGGAGTATGAGGTAATTCAGTTCCACAGCATGGAGTTGATGTGGTCAATCCATCAATCTAAAAAAGAGTGATGGATTGACCACATCGGACTCCATGCTGAGGGACTTTGAAATATTTTTTAAACCTTCAACTTGTCGGTGTTTAAAACCACTTATCACAACTCCCTTCCACAACCTAATCAAGCACATCCTCTTACCCATTGCAAACCCCTAACCTTTGCCACCCTACCTTTGCGCAACTCATATGGGATTAGCATTTAAAAAGAATATTTCTGGTGGTGATTATTCCAAAGTTCTTCTAAATATCATCTCTGATACCTAAGTACACATCATACAAATCAAGGGAAACATCTGTGTACATTGTTAACCTGTCACTCTCTTATGTTTAAATGTTATGAGTATATGAATCTTGTCATCCATAATTTTTGATAGTTGCAACTTTCTGCAGTATTATTGAAAAAAAACCAATTCAGACCCATAGTATCACACTGAGAAGTCCATTACTTCACTATTTGTCTGTTTTATGGGTTTTTTTATTCGTTGATATCTGTCTTCAGCTTTCCTGTGCTTATTCCTATCCGCAAAATTGAATATCTTCTTTTCAGTTGGTTCTTTCTCTTTCTCAGAGACAATTTTGTTGAATCCATTCATTTCAAATTCTATTATCAGGTTCTTTATGGTAATTGTTGATCAGTCTCTCTTACGATCTGTCAGTCTGCAACTGTCGTTCCATTTTTTTTATTTTGTGTATTCGTTTCTAGGTTTTCTGGCTAACTGTTATTACTCCCTGGATTCAATAAATTTTGTTGCTCTGAAATGTTTTGTCATTTATTAGTCATTTTTCCACTATCTCATTTGTTGTTTTAGTGCACAGTAGTCACCTCTCCCGTATTTTTTCCTCTCTTCCCATATTCCTTTTTTAGATTTACCTTCGCACAATGTGCGTGGGTGTGAGAGGTAGGAGGTTATGTCAGTATGCCCGAGAAAACTTAATATTCAGCTGGGGGTTTTCGGGGGCCGGTGCTCGTAAAACACAGCTAGAGTCAGGCGCTAGATCTGTAATGGTAAGTTTAGTGAGGACGTGACACGTTTCAGCTGTTTCCTACGGCACATTGGGTGTGTGATTATTGTTTGTGATGTGATTCTTTTCCATCCTCTTGTCTGCTTCATATACTTGTCATAGGGGGTATGTATCCTCTAATTTCTCTTACTACATCAGTTTCTTCCTCCTTCTTTTCTCGCAAACTTCCCGAACACTCGAAGTTGTGGCTTTGTGCTGCCTTCTAACTTCTTACACACACTTGGTGATGTGCGTGCCTTTCACTTCCTCACTATCTCACCCTTCCTCTCACTCGGTATTCCCCTTTATTTATGTTTCTCTTTAATATTTTTATTTTTCTTGGATTTACCCATCTCTTCCCACATTCTTCAGCATTTTCTGTCGTTGTTCTTTCCCGTTAACACCACCATGACTTTCACAAATGTCAACATCAAACCAAAAACCAAAACAAGCAGTGACTTTCTATCCCTCCCTCGAAACTTTTTGAATATGTGTTTTAAAAATTTATTTCTGAATTCATACTTGCGTTAGTGGATAAATGATTTGTTTGCTCTTTTTTCATCTATACCAAGAATAATATTTTGAAGGAGATTTTGTTGTGAGAAATAAAATTTATTGTTAAGCCAGCAATGTCAAAGAAAAATATTAAACTACATCTCGGAGGAAAAAACCATTTGTGTAATGCTGACTTTCTTTCATTACTGAGTAATTCAGTCGCAGTGGGCAAAAAATCTTATTCGTTATTTAATTTTGGGGTTATATAGTTTTTCCATTGTGAAAACTTACTTCCCAGTAAATTATTTAAATTACCACAAATATATCATTGGAGGAATTTTGAGACACGCTCCTGATCCCCTGAGTGTGAGTGTGTGTGTGTGTGTGTGTGTGTGTGTGTGTGTGTGGGTGTGTGTGTGTTGTGTGTGTGTGTGTGTGTGTGTGTGGTGTGTGGGGTGTGTGTGTGTGTGTGTGTGTGTGTGTGTGTGTGCGCGTGTGTATCACCTAATTGTGGTTGCAGGGGTCGAGACTCAGCTCCTGCCCCGCCTCTTCACTGATCGCTACTGGATCCTCTCTCTGCTTCTGAGCTTGTCATACCTCTTCTTAAAACTATGTATGGTTCCTGCCCCCAACTACTTCACTTGCTAGGCAAATTCCACTTGCTGACAACTCTATGACTGGAAGAAATACTTCCTAACGTCCTGTGACTCGTCTGAGTCTTCAGCTTCCAGTTGTGACCCTTGTCCCTGTGTCCCTCTCTGGAACATCCTATTTTCTGTCCACCTTGTCTATTCCCGCAGTATCTTGTATGTCGTTATCCCTGTCTCCCTGACCCTTCTGTCCTCCCGTGTCGTCAGTCCGATTTCCCTTAACCTTTCCTCGTACGACATTCCCCCGAGCTCTGGAAACTAGCCTTGTTGCAAACTTTGTACTTTCTCTAACTTCTTGACGTGCTTGACCAGGTGTGGGTTCCAAACTGGTGTGCATATTCCCGTATGGGCCTAACATAAACAGTGTACAGTTTTCTTGAACGATTCCTTATCAAGTATCGGAACGCTATTCTCAGGTTTGCCAGGCGCCCGATGCTGCAGCAGTTATTGGTTGATGTGTTGCCTCCGGTGACGTGCTCGGTGTTATGGTCACCCCAAGGTCTTTCTCCCTGAGTGAGGTCTGTAGTCTTTGTCCACCCAGCCTATACTCTGTCTGCGGTCTTCTTTGCCCCTCTCCAATCTTCATGACTTTGCATTTTGGGAGGGTTGAATTCGAGAAGCCAGTTTCTGGACCACATGTCCAGCCTGTCCAGGTCTCTTTGCAGTCCTGCCTCATCCTCATCCGATTTAATTCTTCTCATCAACTTCACATCTCTGCGAAAAGGGCACTTCAGAGGGCTATTCCTTCCATCATGTCGTTCGCATATATCAAAAAATAGCATGGTCCTAGAACTGACCCCTGTGGGAACCCCGCTCGTCACAGGCGCCAACTGTGATTTCCTTTCACGTACCATGACTCGTTGCTGCCTCCCTGTCAAAGGGATTCCCCGATCTATTGCAGTGCCCTCCTGTTACATGCGCCTGATCCCCCAGCTTCTGCACTAATCTCTTGTGGGGAACTGTATCAAAGGCCTTCCTGCAGTCTAGGAAAACGCAATCAAACCCAACCCTCTTCTTGTGTCTTTCTTCTGGTACCTTGTCATAAAACTCCAGGAGGTTTGTGACACAGGATTTGCCTTCCATGAACCCCTGCGTGTGTGCATGTGTGTGTGTGTACTCCCCATTTGTATACCTATTTGTGGGTTTCAGTGTGAGTTTTGTCCTGGGCCCCCCCTTTAACCCTTGCTCTGGGCCCTCCTCCCCCACTCCATGAGCTTTATCAAACCCGTTTTAAAACGTTATGGTTCCGCCTCCCCTACGCATTTTCTAGGCTATTCCCCTGCCTTACAACTCTATGATGAAAAATACTTCCAATATCTCTTGACCATTTGGTCTTCAATTCCAATTGGGGGTTTTGTTTCTGTGCCCCCTCCCGGGAAACATCCTGTCTTTGTCCACCTTGTCCATTCCAGGGTATTTTTATGTCGTTATCAGTCCCCCTACCTCTGTCCTTAGTGTCGTCAGGCCGATTTCCCCTTAATTTTTTTCATGGGAAAATTTCCCCCTTAGCTCTGGAAAAACCTTGTCGCAAACCTTTGTATTTTTCCTTGTTTTTGTCGGCTTAATAGTGGGGGTTTTCCAAAAGGTGCTGCATACCAGTATGGGTGACATAAAGGTTCATTTTCTTGAACGATTCCTACTAATTAGGGAATGCTGTTCTCAGGTTTGCCAGGGCCATATGTTTGCAGCAGTTATCGTTTGAGGTTGCTTCCGGAGACTCTCGGTGTTATATTTCCCCCAAGTTTTTCCCCTTTAAGTGGGTTTGCAGTCTTTGGCCCCCAAACCTATACTCTGTCTGGGTCTTCGTGCCCTTCCCTATTTCAGATTTGCATTTGGGGGTTTAAAAATTGGGAAAAGGGGCCATTTGGGACGGTGTCCAGTCGTCCAGGTCTTTTTAAAGCCCTGCCGGGGTCCCACAGTTTTTTAATTCTCCCTTAATTTCACATACTGCAAAAAGGGGCATTTTTGGTCAAAACCCCCCCTCATGTCGTTAATATACCAAAAAATAGCACGGGTTAGGACCGCCCCCTGTGGGACCCCGCTCGCAAGGGCCCACTGTGATCATCATTATGTACCATGACTCGTTGTTGCCCCCCTTCAGGTATTTCTGACCATTGCAGTGCCCTTCCCTGTTTTATGCCCTGACTCTATTTGACTAATCTTTTGGGGAGGAACTGTGTCAAAGCCTTTTGCATCCAAGAAGAGCAATCAACCCCCCTCTCTCCGTGTTTACTTTTTTATTTTATCATAAAACTCCAGAAGGTTTGTGACACAGGATTTGACTTCCATGAATCCGTGCTGGTTGGCATTTATACTCTTGTTCCGTTCCAGGTGCTCACCACTCTCCTCCTGATAATCTTCTCCCTAATTTTGCATACCCATACACGTCAATGACACAGGTCTATAGTTTAGTGCCTCTTTTCTGTCTCCTTTTTTAAAAATGGGAACTACATTTGCCGTCTTCCATATCAGGTAGTTGCCCCCTTTCCAGGGACGTGTTGAAAATTGTAGTAAGTGGCCGCACAACATATCTGTCCCCTCAAGGCCCCCGGGAGATGTTGCGGTCCCATTGCCCTTTGAGGTATCGAGTCCCCCTTTGCAGTTTCTTCCTCCTCCTCATCTGTATGTATGTCGTTTCCCAAAACTTTTGTGTATCCTTGCTGGTGTCCCCCTCTGGGGTCCCCCCCGAGTCCCTTTGTCCTTTTCTGTAAATACTTCCTTAAATCTCGTGTTGAGCTCCTCAAATACCTCTTGATCGTTTTTTGTAGTTCTCCCCTTTTTCCTCAGCCTTTTCACCTGGTCCCTTGACTGTTTTTTCCTCCTAATTGGGGTAACAGCAGTTTGGGTCAGATTTGACTTTCGATGTATGTCTTTTTATACTGTCGTGGGCCCCTCTTTTTGTGCAAATCGTTTCTGGCCCTTTTCTAATTCCTTTTTTTTCCCCGGGGCCCTTTCCTCCCGTACCTTTTCTTCTCGTTCATTAGTTTTGCCCCTAACTTGGGGGAAAAACCAAGGGCTCGTTTTGGCTTTCCCATTATTTTGTTTCCCCCTTGGGGAAAAAAACTTTCTCTGCCTCCTTGCACTTTTTTTGCCCCAATTCCCTATTCGTTTCTGATTTTCCACCATTTCTCTGTCCCACTAACCCCCGCAGGGGGTGTGGTGTTGTGTTGTGGTGTGTGTTGTGTGGTGTGTTGGCGTGTGTGTGTGGTGTTGTGTGTGGGGTGTGTGTGGA
>NC_069475.1:29204535-29231720 GCF_026875155.1 Cherax quadricarinatus | reverse complement strand
AAACTAATAGGATGTACAACATGATTTTGACGTAAAGGGTGTATAACGTAATGAGTTTATTATTGTAATGCATTACATAACTATAAGAACGAATCATTATACAATATGGTGGAATTGAGCGAGATCGATCTGTATTCATTCACATCTACGGATCTGAGGAAGTATAAATATATACAAAGAAGTGTTTCAAAAACAGAAAGGTCAGATTCGGTGCACTCCAAATCCTAGAACTGTTTAATTCTCAGAATACGGAGGGAACGTGAACAGCGGAAAAATTTCTGACAAACTGATCCAGCTAATAACAAAAAACCCAGACAGTTGACAATATATCATTCGCAATCTCGGACATCTAATTATACAGACTAATGTTCATATTTTTATTTTTTTAACAAAAAAATTAAAAAAAAAAAAAAAAAAAACTCCAATTCTGCGAGGGTAAGTTTACATATATGCAGAACGTTATCATCCTCTGGGAGTATCGATTCCTTTGCAATGGCTAGCACATGCCTTTTGAACTGAGAGAGATCCCTGAACGAGTAATCTAACAAAAGATACAACAACAATCACTAGGACTGTGAATATACTAAATTTCCGTCTGCTAGAGTACATCAACCACACTATATCGAAACAGTAATTCTTGGCTCAATACAAAGTCACAGAATGGGTGCTGGAGGCTTCTCAGTAAGAAAAGATCTTCCTGGAGCAGGAAATCGAATCACACACAGACACAAGGGATCTTTCTTTTTGGGAACTTTTATTGACATCCTCAAACAGGTAAATGGAGGATCTGCAGTAACTAACACTAACGTGTTCGCGATAAAGCATCTGCGACCTACATTTGACATTGCCAGGTAAATGTTCAAAATGTGGGATTGAACACTTGGAAGTCAGGTCCATTCTGGCTAACCTTCCAGTAGGCTGTTATGCTCTGGAATAAAGGTAACAGTTCTTCCTTACTGGGAGGAAAGATAAAACAAACCTCGGTGGAGATGGATGACTCCCCCGTCCGTGTTGAAAAAAATTAATAAACGTATAACACGCAATATGAGCAAGGGAGCACGAATCTACTATCCAAACTGCGATGCACAGGATAAAAGAAAATGAACACAGTGAACAATGCAGATATTCAATCGAGTCGCACTACAGAGTGACACGAGTATCAGCTATAAAGAAACTAAACTACACTTACAAAAACGTTTAACATGTGAAAGTTAGTCCCGAGAACTAACTTCTTACAATGCACCTGATTACGTCAACTATGGATGACTCACCATCTGGAAACATTGAGAACAACAACAGACACTCTTAGTGAGAACATCCTTAGCATGTAACAGAAGACGTTCTTTCTGCAGACAGCATGTCACATCAACAGGAGATGGCATTTACATAGTTTGCAAGTAATCGTTTTTTTCGGAACAAAGGGCATCCCCTGTGGAGAAACTACTACTCGAAACTAGAAGCAGTCCATTGCAGGGGATAAGGCTGTGCACTCAAGGCAGTTCTGATGTCCCCGACACTTGAGGGCAACGGGAACACTATCCTGCAAGTCTTGAAGGTATAGGTGGAACACGAGACGGAGGACTGACATGAATTACTTAGTGCCCGACCGCTCGGCTACGTTAATTAAAGTAATTCACTGGATCTATAGGAACTTAATCTTGAACTTCACACATTTACGCAGCACTTTTCTTTAAAACAAATCTATCAATACAAGCAGTGAGAACAAACACCAATTGCTTCAAGGGCTAGGTATAGACATTTCAGTCGGTAAGTAAAAATGTTGGTACTGTGAACTGTGATTCATATTGACTTTGACTGGCATGATACAGACTAATTGAACGGATCAAAAAGTGACTGGGACATCACAGTGAACTTAGACTGAAGGAATCATAAAGACATAGAAAAATGGAGAGAATGACACAATAAGCTTAAATGGAAAGAAAATGCCTTAACTATCTGCATAAGTAATTAAAAATGAACAAGTTACACAGTAAGCAAAGAACTCACACAGAGAAAATATCAACTAACAAACACTGAAAATCAAGATGAACTTTTACTTTGCTCAAATCTAATATTGCTCAACTTTTACTTTAAATTGAAATAAATGGCACAGTGAGTTAGTCTTTAACTTTCGATGCAAACAAGAAATAACACCAATAAAAAATGATAAAAAGTGATCAATAAACTTGTGCAAAAAGTAAAAACAGAGACACAAAAGGCACCATATTCACTGAAAAATAAAAAAAATTAAATGACACAGACAGAATAAAAATACTATGCAACAGAACAAGAGCATAAGAAACTGCACTGTAATAAACTGTACAATATATCAAATATATTGCTAATCAAAAAAGGTATTGCACAACACTGCATAAAATTTTCGCCACTTGCAAGAAAAACTTTAATAGCAAACACAATATTTTGCACAGCCGAATTATTGCAAAAAGAGTCAATGTGCAAATAATAAAAAAATTTAACACACAAGAAAAGAAATATATCAAGAAATGAACACCTTTAACTCTTGAACTGGCCCTAAAGCAACCACTTAACAAGCAAAAGAACAATTTACCTTTAAAAGGAGAACGTAAAATTGCACTTATGATTGAATTTGGTTTCAATAAAACATAATAAAAATAAATAGGTGCAAAAAACACACAGACAAAACAGAAGGAGGTTGAATCACTTACAGTGATGCAGAACACAACACATCAATAAAACACATTACTAGAATTTTCTTGCAATGAAACTTGATGTGTGAAAAAAAATTTGAAAAGTGATTTCCTATGCTTGGACTTAAATAATGGCACTATTGATCTGTGGAAAAAAAGACAAATTAAACAACTGGCTGAATGAAAAGAATATGAAACACAAACAAAGAATGTTTAAAACACACAGGGAACAAAACAAAAATACAAACAAAATGCAAGGAAGAAAAATAACAGAGACAACACTGAGTTGTGATGGAGAATATGAGGTGAAAAATTACTGGGGGGTGGGGGGGTGGGAATTTAATTCACTGGAATACTGAGAACCACTAGTGAATCGTGAAGTTTTAAAAAAACAGACAAGTTCTATATTGCTCCAATATGTTGCAAGCACGATATAAAAGGACAACAAAGGAAACCACTAAGTACTTACTATTTCAGTGTATGAAAAGATATCACTAACACAAACAGATAAAAAATAATGGCAAACGAAAATTAACACTGAATTAAAAATTAAAACAAGTAACAATTAAATGCAATCAGTACATGATGAACCAAAACGCGAGTCTGATCAAGAGTCACTAGAATGACACTAAGAAAAAAAATCACTGGGAAACACAAAAGAAAATGGTCCTCAAAAAAAACATTCGCAAATGTCTCTAAAAAAAAAAAAAATATTATCACTGTTAACAACTTGAAGAAAGGAGAATTGTATGGATTGTTTATATGGTCTTGCTGCTGTCCTCTGCACAGATGATCGTAGAATTGGCGCTTAAAAAAATCGAAGATTAGAACTTCACACGAGGAGGCTTTAAAAAAAAAAAAAACCGGGTGGCGCGAAACACAATCACTATCAAGCTCGTTGACCTACCCCCCTAAGTGTCCTTAAAATATGGTGCCTACAAACCCTTAGCAGTGTACCAAAACAAATGGTAGAGTGTGGGGGCGAGTGGGTTAATGGCAGAGCGAGGCGGTCTGAGGACCGGCAATGTTGAGACAACGTGATCGAGAGTGGTTGGCCTTATGGGTTGAAACAGTCGTAAAAAAATGGCCCTCACTGAGAACACCGACCACCTGCCCGCGAAGATAATTCAAAGCCGGCTGGCTTAAAATAACCCACGAACTACTCCAAACACCACAAAGGGTGGAAAAAGAGGCACATTAGAATGCTTGGAGCTTGAATCACAAGCGATGAAGACCATCACTTGGCTTGCTATACTGGGGTAAGACACCTGGGTTAGTTTGCAGCTGGCTTATCTTATAACCCCTTCACACAGAATAGCTTGATAACTTCACACAATGAGCACACAGGGGTGGAAGGCTGGCTTGGCAGGCCAAAGAATTGTGATGGAGTAAGACTAGGCTTCGACTGACCTAACGGTTTGTTTCTGTACTCCGCCCCACCACAGTACTGAAAAAGCTGGCTTATTTTGCAACTCTCTGGTACTTACTCTGCCACTCGGGTCCAACCCCGTCGGGAGTGATGCAAATAAGCAGATAAACACTAATACAAAGAGACTGACCAGTGAATAAAATGTAGAAGCTGGTAAAGAGTAGCTGCTTGAGGTAGCTGGCTGGGTGAAATCTCGGTAGTCGTGTAGGCCTACTGGTGACACGAAATGGCCTTCTTGCTGGTCAAAAATTTATCTCCAGAAATCGCTGTAATCGTCAAAAATTACAGGCCCCCCCCCGCTGGCACCTTTTATCGAAAAGGGGTTTCTTAAATGGAGAATCGTATTTTTTAAGGTAGAAAACACTTGTGGGTTGGAAAACTATATTGCCCAGACTGAGTTTTGAGGGAGGACCCCCCAGCTCCCTTTGGGCCTGTCTACGCCTGGAGGGGTCGGGGCCCGCCGATGACCCGGGGACAAGGGTTACCCCCATGTGTGCATCCCTGACGTCCAAAAAAGCCACGGGCCTAAAAGGGATCCCGCGTCCAAACACATGATGAAAACTAACGCAAATGCAACCCAATACAGGGAATACGGGGATCACAACTATGTGACAGTCCCCAGGAAATATATCCCGGGGCCCTTTCACCCATAAACCAGTCCCAAAGGTTTAATATATCCCGGGGTTTTTTCCATCCATCAACCTTTGCCAGGTAAAATATACCTTTTTCTTTTTCATAAACAAGTGCCGGGAAGTAAAACCCGGGACCCTTCATCCATCAACCAGTCCCCGGGAAAATATCCCCGGGGTTTTTCATCCTTCAACCATTTCCAGGTAATAATCCCGGGGTCTTCATGCATCAACCATCCAAGAAATATTTTCCCGGGGTCTTCACCCAACCAACCATCCCAAGTAATATATACTGGGTTCTTTAATCCTAAACCAGGGGGCCAGGTAATATATATCTGGTTTTTCCTTTCCCATCAACCGGGTGCCAGGTAATTATCCCGGGGTCTTCATCCTTTCCCCAGTCCCGGTAATATATCCTGGTCTTCCCTCCATCAACCAGTCCGGGAAATATAACCGGGTTTTCCCACCCCATAAAACCAGTGCCGGGTAATAATACCAGGTCTTCATCCATCAACCAGTCCCAAGAAATATATACCGGTCTTCATCCATCAACCAGTCCCAGGAAATATATCCCGGGCCTTCATCCATCAACCAGTGCCGGGTAATACAAAACCGGGGTCCCCAAACCCCATAACCAGTGCCAGGTAAAAAAATAACGGGCCTTCCCCCTTTAACCAGTCCAGTAATATATCCCCGGGTTTTAAATCCATCAACCAGTGCCAGTTAATATATACCGGGCCCTTCCCTTTCCCTAAACCAGTGCCAGGTAATAAAAAACCGGGGTCTTAAATCCTCAACCAGTGCCATTTAAATAAAACAGGGCTTCACCCCATCAACCAGTGCCAGGTAAAAATATCCCGGGGTCTTCTTTCCCATCAACCCGTGCCGGGTAATATATACCGGGTCTTCATCCATAAACCCCTGCCATTTAATAATCCCCCGGGTCTTCAATCCATCAAACAGTCCCCAGGAAATTATATCCCGGGGCCCTTCTCCATCACCATGCCAGGTAATATATAAAGGGTTTTTCACCCAAACAACCATGCCAAGTAATAATACCGGGTCTTCACCATCAAACCATGCCGGGAAAAATTTTTTTACCGGGTTTTCCCATCCCCCCGACCAGTGCCAGGTAATATATACCCGGGTCTTCATCCATCGAAAAGGGTGCCAGGTAATAAAAAAGGGGGTTTTCCCATCCATCAACCATTCCCAGGTAACATATCCCGGGTAAATCATCCATCAACCATGATAGTAATATATCCGGGGTCTTCTCAATCAACAAGTGTCAGGTAATATTCCCCGGGCCCTTCATCCTAAACCCACCAGGTAATAAAACCCGGGGTCACACCATCAACCCATTTCCCGGGTAATAAAACCGTGTCTTCACCATCAACCAGAAACCGGGTAAAAATTACCGGGTCATCATCCTAAAACCCATTTTCCGGGTAATATATCCCGGGTTCTTCTCCACCCAACCAGCCGGGTAATATATCCCCGGGTTTTAAACAATAAATAATTGACAGGAAATAATACCGGGTCTTCATCCATCAACCAGTGCCGGGAAATAATCCCGGGGTCTTCTTAAATCAACCAGGCAGGTAATATATCCCGGGTTTCTTCATCCATCCCCCCATCCCCCAAGGTAATAAATAGGGGGTTTTTTCATCATCAAAAATTTGGACAGGTAATAAATACCGGGTCTTCATCCAAAAACCCTTGCCGGGTAAAATATCCCGGGGGTTCCTTAAACCAATAAAACCAGGTCGGGTAATATATACCGGGTTTTCCATCCATAAAAACCAAAACCGGGTTAACATACCGGTCATAAACCATAAAAAACCATTTCCCCAGGAAATATATCCCGGGGTTTTTCCTCCATCAACCAGGGGGCCCAGGAAATTAAAACCGGGTCTTCACCCTTTAAACCAAATGCCATGTAATATATACCGGGTTTTTCATCCATCAACCAGTGCCGGGTAATAAAATCCCGGGCCCTTCATTCCATCGACCATTTGCCGGGTAATATATACCGGGTCTTCATCCAAAACCCCAGGGGCCATAAATAAAACCGGGTTTTTCAACCCAAAATAAACCCCAGTCCCAAAAAAAATTAAATACCTTGCCCAAAACCACAACCCAGTCCCAGGAAAATACTACCGGGCCCTTCATCCATCAACCACTGCCAGGTAATATATCCCGGGTTTTTTCCCCTTCCAAATGAACCAGTGCCGGGTAATAAACCCCGGGGTTTTCCCATCCATCAACCATGCCGGGTAATATATCCCGGGGTTTTTTCCCTTTCCATTAACCAGGACGGGTAATATATCCCCGGGTCTTTATCCATAAACCCAAATGCCAGGTAATATAAAAAACCGGGGTCTTAAACCCATAAATCCATTGCCAGGTAAATAAAACCTTGCCCCTTCTTTCCATCAACCAGTGCCGGGAAATAAATAAAGGGTCTTCCCCCTTAAACCCCATCCCGGGTTTAATATGTACCGGTCTTCATTAAACCCATCGACCAGTGCCAGGTATTATAAAAATGGGGGTCTTTCATCCATCAACCAGTGCCAAGTAATATAAACCGGGTCTTCATCCTTTCAACCAGTCCCAGGAATATTACAGGGTTTTTTCCAGCCATCAACCAGTGCCAGGTAATATATACCGGGTCTTCATCCATCAACAGTCCAGGCAATAAACCCGGGTCTTAAAACCATAAAACTAGGGCCGGGTTAATATAACTGGGTCTTCATCCTAAACCATGCCAGGTAATAATATACCGGGTCTTCATCCTTTAAAACCAGTGCCGGGTTTAATATATACCGGGTCTTCTTTTCCATCAACCAGGGGCCTGGTAATATATTCCGGGCCTTCATCTATCAACCTTTTTGGCCAGGTAATATATCCCGGGGTTCTTCGTCCCATAAAACCAGTCCCAAAGGAAAATATATATAGGGTCTTCATAAATAAACTATTGCCCGGAAAATATATACCGGGTTTTTTCATCCATAAACCAATCCGGGTAAAAATATCCCGGGGCCCATCACCTTTTAACCAGTTTTTTGGTAAATATACCTGGTCTAAACCCATCAACCGGGCCCAAATGTAATTTTCCCGGGGTCTTCATCCACAACCAGGGGCCAAAGGTAATATATCCCGGGGGTCTCACCCAAACAACCATGCCGGGTTAATATAAAACCCGGGTCTTCACCACCCAACAATTTCCGGGTAATATTTCCCGGGTCTTTATCCATCAACCAGTTCCGGGTAAAAAAAACCGGGGAAATTTTCATCCACCCAACCCATGCCAGGTTTTTATATCCGGGCCCTTCACCCATCAACCAAGCCAGGTAATAAAACCCGGTTTCCCGCACCCATTAAACCATGCCGGGAAATTTAAAACCCGGGGCTTAACCCATCAACCAGGGGCCAGGAAATTATGTCCCGGGTTCTTAAATCCATAAACCCTGCCGGGTAATATATACCGACCCTTCTTTTTATCAACCAGGGGGCAGGTAATATTTTCCCGGGGTCTTAAACCATCAACCAGTCCCCCAGGTAATATATCCCGGGGTCTTCTGCATCAACCAGTGCCAAGGGAAATTTAATATACCCGGGTCTTAAACCATAAAACCAGTGCCAGGTAATATTACCGGGTTTTTCATTCCCAACCAGTGCCAGGTAATTTAAAACCGATTTTTCATCCATAAAACCAGTGCCATGTAAATATACCGGGTCTTTATCCATCAACCATTTCCGGGTAATTTTTCCCGGGGCTTCATCCATCAACCAGTGCCAGGAAATAAAAACCCGGGTCTTCATGCATCAACCGTGCCAGGAAAATATTTTCCCGGGGTCTTCATCCATCAACCAGTCCCGGGTAATATATACTGGGTTTTTAAATGCTTAACCAGTGCCAGGTAATATATACCGGGCCCTTCATCCATCAACCAGTGCCAGGTAATATATACCGGGTTTTCTTTCCCATCCCCCATTGAAAGGAAATAATACCGGATCTTCTTTCCATCAACCAGGGGCCGGGTAATAATCCCGGGGCCCTTCACCCAAACAACCATTTTCCCATGTAATATATACCGGGTCTTCACCATCAACCATTCCATAATAATCCCGGGGGTCTCGGGCATCTCCCAGTGCCGGGTAAAATTTCCGGGTTTTTCACCCATAAACCCAAATGCCAGGAAATTTAAAACCGGCCCTTCATCCATCAAAAAGACCTTTTAAAATATATACCTTTCTTCATCCCCATCAACCATGCCATTAATATATACCGGGTCTTAAATCCATAAACCATTGCCGGGTAATATATACCGGGCTTAAATTCCCATCAACCATTTTGCCAGGTTTAAAACCCCGGGTTTTAAATCCATAAACCCCAGTGCCGGGAAAATATCCCCCCGGTCTTCATCCATCAACCATTTGCCGGGGTAATATATCCCGGGGTTGTTCATCCATCAACCCAGCTCCGGGTAAAAATATCCCGGGGTCTTCATCCATCAACCAGTCCCAAAGGAAAATATATCCCGGGGGTTTCACCCAAATAAAACCTTTTTCCCGGGTAATAAATACCGGGTTTTTCCTCCCATAAACCAGTGCCAGGTAAAAAAAACCGGTCTTCAAAAATAAAAACCAAATTCCGGTAATACATACCGGGTCGTCTCCATTGACCAGGGGCCGGGAAATATATCCCCCGGGTTTTTAAAATCCATCAACCACCCAGGTAATATGTACCGGTTTTTCACCCCATCAACCATGCCGGGAAAATATAACCGAGTCTTCTTTCACCATCAACCAGTGCCAGGTAATTTTCCCCGGGGTCTTAAATCCATCAACCATGCCAGGTAATTAAAACCGGGGGTCTTCATGCATCAACATTTGCCGGGTAATATATACTGGTTCTTAAACCATCAACCATGCCCGGAAATAATCCCCGGGTTTTTCATTCATAAACCAGTGCCACGTAATTTTATCCCGGATCTTCACCCAAAACAACCAGTGCAGGTAAAAAAACCCGGGGTCTTCATCCATAAAAACCATTTTCCGGGATAATATATACCGGGTCTTCACCCAATCAACCAGTGCCAGGAAATTTTCCCGGGGTTCTTAAAGCATAAAACCATGCCAGGAAATAAAATTCCGGGTCTTCATCCATAAACCAGTGCCGGGGTAAAAAAAAGGGGTTTTTCATCCATCAACCATCCCGGGGTTAATATATCCCCGGGTTTTAAACCATCAACCAGTGCCAGGTAATATATCCCGGGGTCTTCATCCATCGCCCCAGGGGCCGGGTTAATAAAAAAAAAAATACCGGTCTTCACCACCAACCGTCCAGGTAATATGTCCCGGGGGTTTTCATCCATCAACCAGTGCCGGTTTAAATAAAATCCCGGGTTTCCTTCATCCATCAACCATTGCCAGGAAAATATATCCCGGGGTTTTCCATCCATAAAACCAGTGCCAGTAATAAAAAACCCGGGGTCTTCACCCCACCCAATCGGGGCCCCGGGTAAATATACCGGGTTTTCCCATCCATCAACCAGTCCCCCCCCCCCAGGTAAATAAATACCGGGTCTTCTTTCATAAAACCATTTGTTTATCGAAAAGGGGTTCTTAATGGGATATCGTGGGTTTTAAAGGGTTGCAACACTTGAAAGGATGGAAACCCTAATTTTTCAAAACGAATGAGGGATGGAGCCCCAGCTCCCTTTCCCTTCTACGCCTGAGGTTGCCGCCGATTGGGGCCCGGGGACAGGGGATGAGCCCCCACGTGTGCTTTCCCGTGACGCCCACACAAAGCCACGGGCCCAACAAGGGCCCGCGTCCAAAGCACATGGATGAAACTAACGTTTAATGCTACACAATACGGGGAAACAGGGTTTCAGCAACTATGCTGCCCACTCGATCATTTTAACGTATGTCCCCGACAAACACTTAAATTATTTGGCTGAACAGGCAGGCCCGGGTCTGGGCTTATTCTTACAATAACAAATTCTATATAACTTTTGAACTAATGGATGGTAAAACAGATTTTGAAAGTAATGGGTTAAAATTTAAAGAGGTTTTTTTGTAAAAGCTTTTCAAACTAAAAAAACCCCCAAAACATTTTAAATATGGGGGGAATTGATCGATCGATCGTATTCATGCACTCTAAAGGAAATTTTGAGGAAGAATAAATATATACAAAAAGGGGTTTTAACAGAAAAAGGGGATTTTGGTGCACTCAAATCTAACTGTTTTAAATTTTCAGAATAAAGGAGGGGAAAGTGGGAAAAACGAAAATTTCTGACAAACTGATAGCTAATAACAAAACACACAGTTGACAATTTTATTTTATCTCCGACAACCCAATTATACAACTATTACATTTAAAAAACCCAATTTTTTCCCAGGGGAAGGGTTTAAAATTCAGATGGTTTTTCATCTCGGGAGGATCAAAAACCCCGGGAATTGGGAACACATGCCTTGAAAAGGGGGAAAGAATCTGAAGGGGGGGGGGTTTTACAAAAATACAAATACAATCACCCAGTGCCCGTGGAATTACAAAAATTTGTCCCGCTAGGATACCAACTCGACATTTGATACAGTAATTCTTGGCTCAATACAAATCACTAATGGTGGGGGTGGGTTTTTCAAAAGAATAAATCCCTTCCCGGAGCAGGAAAACGAATCACCCCGAACACATTTGGGGGTCGGTTCTTTGGGAATTTTTTTACATCCTCAAAAAGTAAATGGAGGATCTGCAGTAACTAAAACAACGTGTTTGCATAAAGCATCTGCGACTTTCATTTTGTTGGCCCCCCGGTAAATTTCAAAAGTGGGATTAAATCTTGGATAGTCAAGGGCCATCTGGGTAACCTTCCAGTAGGCTGTTTGTTTTTTGGAATAAAGGGGAAAAGTTTCTTCCTTTCTGGGAAAAAACAAAAACCCGGGGGAGTTTGGGTGACCCCCCCCGGTTGAAAAAAAATTTAAAGCTATAAAAACGCAATATGAGCAAGGGAGAACGAAAACTAAATACCCAAAAAAAATTTCAAGCACAGGAGAAAAGAAAAAGAAAAACGGGGGAACAATGCTGAAATTCAATCTGAGTCGCACACAGTGACACGGTATAAACTATAAAAGAAACTACACTTACAAAAGTTAACATGTGAAAGTAAGTCGAGAACTAACTTCTTTCAATGCACTGATTACTGTCAACTAGGATGGGGTCAAACCCTCTGGAAAAATTAGGAACAACAAAAAGACACTTTTAGTGAGAACACGCTGTAAAAAGAGACGTCCCTTTTTTTCAGACAGCATGTCCCCATCAACAAAAGATGGCATACTAGTTGCAATAAAACGTTTTCTGACAAGGCATCCCCTGTGGGGGAAACTTTCTACTCGAACTAGCAGTCATTGCAGGGATAGGTATGCACTCAAGGCAGTCCGAGGGGTCCCCCCCACTTGAGGCAAAAGGAACAAATAAACCTGCAAGTCTGAAAAGGGATAGGGGAACACAGACGGGGAAAAACAGAATTACAAATGCCGACCCCCTCGGCTTTCGTTAAAAAAGAATTCACGGGTCTATGGGAAATTTAAACTGAACTTCCAAAATTTTGCAGCACTTTATAAAAAATCCAGATACAACTGTGAGAACAAACAAAATTGCTCAAGGGCTAGGTATTGTCTTTCCCGTCGGTAAGTAAAAAGTTTTGGGACTGAAACGATTCATATTTTTCTTTTACTGGCATGATACCCTAATTGAACGTTCAAAAAAAATGACTGGGACATCTCCCGGAACCCTTTCGAAGGACATAAAAAACAGAAAAAAGGAGAGAAATTTACACAATAAGCTTTAAAGGAAAAAATGCTTTTAAATATTCTGCAAAAAGTAATTAAAAATTGACAATTTTCACAGTAAGCAAAGAACTCACACAAAAAAATATGCAATTTTTAAAAAACACTGGAAAATCAAAAGAACTTGACTTTCCAAATCTAATAGCTCAACTTTTACTTTAAAAATTTAATAAAAGGACAGTGATTTTTCTTTTTCTTTCGAGCAAACAAGGAAATACACAATATAATGATAAAAAGGACTCAAAAACTTGTGCCCAAAAAATTTAAAAAAGACACAAACCAAAAATTTACTGAAAAAAAAAAAAATAAAATGACCAGAAAATAAAATTTTCTAGGGGCCCGAAAAGAGCATAAGAAACTGAAATGTAATAAACTGTAGCAATATATCAAATAATTGCTAATTTTAAAAAAAGGGATTGCACAAAACCGCCCTAAAAAATTTTTTGCCAAAAAAAACTTTAATAGCAACACAATATTTTCACAAGAATTTTGCAAAAAAGAAATCAATGGCAAAATAATAAAAATTATAACACACAAGAAAAGAAAAAAATTTAAAGGAAAAAACACTTTTTTAAATCTTAAAATGCACTTAACAACACCCAAAAAAGCAAAAGAACAATTTAAATTTTAAAAAAAAAACTTAAAAATTGCCCCTTAAGAGTGAAAATTTTTTCAATAAAACATAAAAATAATAGGTTTAAAAACACACAACCCAAAAAAGAGGGTTTAACACTTACGTGATGCAGAACACAACACACCCAAAATAAACACATTTCTAGAATTTTCTTGCAATGAAACTTTATGTGTGAAAAAAAAAAATTTTTTAAAAATTATTTCTTGCTTGGACTTTAATAATGGGCACTAAATTTTCTGTGGAAAATTTTAAACAAAATAAACACTGGGTGAAATAAAAGAATATGAACACAAGAAATGTTTTTAAAACCAGGGGAAAAAAAACAAAAATACACAAATGCTAGGAAAAAAAATAACAGACAACAATGAGTTGTGATTTCAGAATAAGAGGTTTAAAAATTACTGAATTAATTCACTGGAATACGGTCTTTTTCCATCAACCGGGGCTTCATCCATCAACCAGTTCCAAGGGAATATGTACCGGGGTTTTTCATTTCCATCAACCAAATGCCAGGTAATAACCCTGCCCCGGGGTTTTTCATTTCCCTTGAAACCCGTGCCAGGGAATATAACCCCGGGGCTTCAAACCATCAAAAACCCTTGCCCCGGTAATATATAAACCGGGGCTTTAGCATCAAACCAGTGCCAGGTAAATATACCGGGTCTTCATTCCATCCCAAACCCGTGCCTGGGAATATGCTTTTTGGTCCCCGCTTTTTCAAGTCCCCTTTTAAAAATTAAGGCGAAACTAAACAAACCCAAAATTAAAAAATATGTTTCCAAACAACGTTCCCTCCCGACTGCATTTTCCACATTAACTCACCTGAAGAACAAAAATGGACAATAACGTGGCTGGAACATTACACAAATAACCCGCACATAGGAGAGAGAGAGAGAGAAGCTTACGACGACGTTCCGGTGCGACTTGGACACTTTACAATGTCACACTGTGTGACTTTGTAAATGGTCTAAGTCGGACAGAACGTCATCGTAAGCTTCTCTCTGTCTTATGTGCAGGTTATTTGTTTTTTGTCTAACTTAAGGCATACAGAGTCCTGCTCAGAGAGTCAGTCTTGAACACATAATTAACGAGTCTCTAACATAAGGACATTACAAAGGAGGAACACTGCATCAGGCCTATTAGCCCATACTAGGCAGGTCCAACTCAAGCCCAAACCCACCAACGAAAACAACTACCCAACCCATTTTGAATGTCATCTAAGGAATAAGCTTTGTTAACTCTGTTAACAAATATATCTACCTCCACATGGGAGAATCCATATACAGTGTATTAATCAAACAAGGCAGAGCTAAGACAGCAGGCTTAAGTGCGCTTCCTGTTCGAAAAGGGTCTTATTGAAGTCAGTAATAGTCCATGGACTTCACCCTTTGTGCTCGTTCCTTAAGAAGGGGAGAGAAAGAGCGATAAGTCTTTCTTTTCACCTTCTTCTGGAGGTGGTGTTGTGATGTGATCAACTTCCCTGCGGTCGCTCCATCACCAGGTTTCCCTCACATACACTGATTATATCAAGATGATTCTAGGACTGATAATTAACTGCTACCCAGGATATATAACATTACTGAGTTAGTGAACCATGCTGAATAGGGAGAAATAAATCTCTTTAATTTTAAAATTTAAGGAAGTATTACATTGATAAACAAATTTAGAATTTTTAACACGATACCACCTCCCATTCCCTTAATCCAAAAAGGGGGTTTGTGGCGTGCGCTGATTGTGTTAATTTTCATTCGCGTTGTTCCAAACAGGGAAGCCCTCTCCCCCCAAAACGGGCAGGTCAAGTGTACAGTTCGGGGCCCCACACTGCTGTCTTATTTCCAGTCGTCCCACCAATCAGGGGAACCCGGCTCCTTCACCACGGTGACGTCACTTCACTTCCCGGCTGAGTGTCGACTTCCATAGACACTGGCAGACCACTACTGCTTGAGTGGCTTTTGGGTTGTACGATAACAAAATTTTTCTCACTTAAATTTTGTAAGTATTTATTGAGAAGAATAAGGGGTAAAAAAAAACTCCCCGTTCTTGTTTGCCTTATTTTGCCTGCCCTGCTGAGTAAAATGTTGCTACTTACTACGACCGGGCAAAAAGCCTTTTTGCCCAAAACGGTCCAAACAAATGGGCGTTCAAATTCGTGGGCACAAAATAGATTACTTTTTTTTACAATTTTCAAAATGTAGCAAAAAAAAATGTAATAATTTTTTTTTTCAAGTTTTCAAATGTAAAACAAAAAAAAAAAAGATCTACAAAAACATACTTTAATTTATTATTTTTTTTATAATCAAGGGAAGCCTAAACCCGGGGGATTATCAGCCCTGGGGGGGGGGATAGTGGAAGGGATTTAGGGTTTTAAATTTGGGGGAAATGGACACAGATCCAATTCCCTAATTTAAGACCCTCACCAACATCAAGGATTGATGTTGAAAAAAGGTATATAACGTTTGACCTTTAAAAAGGGTTAAACTACCACTTGGTTCAAAAAATTATGTACAATACTGACAAATTCATGGGGTAGGCTTCGTCTGTCAATCAATTTTCCTCTGTATGTGACTGAAGAATGCACCTTTTGGCGAGACTGTTGCACATTCTCATTTGTCCTGGAGGTTTCCCGGAGGCTACATGGAGGGTACGTGGGGGTTTCCTGGAGCTTACCCCGGAGGTTATTCCCGGGGGTCAACGCCCCCCGCGCCCCCGGGCCTGACCAGGCCTCCCATGGATCAGGCCTATCAAATAGGGTGTGACTGCTGGCCGCACGCAGTCCAATACGAGTCACAGCCCGGCTGATCCGGCATGACTTTAAGATCTGTTTTCCCTCTTTGAAGGGAGCCAGGGGGTTTTGGCAATTCCCCTAAACTTGATGGGAGGCGTTGAACATTTTTGGGCCCCCAAATGGGTTTTCCCATTGTCCCCAATGGCCCCCACTTTTTAAATTTGGGGGGATTTTGATCGCCTTCCCGTCTTTTACTTTCGTAAGGATGATTTTTTGTGTGCAATTTGGGGACCCTTTTTTTCCAGGGTTTTCCCAAGTGTAGATTATGATATATATCTCCCCCCTGCGTTCCAACGAGTAAAAATTTCAATGTTTCCCAAGCTTTCCCAGTATTTTAAGGGTTTTGACAGAAATTTATACATGCAGTAAAGGATCTCTGTACACTCTAAGATCTGCGATTTCACCTGCTTTGGGAATGGAGTTTTTTTAATGTCAGCAGTTTTCCCAAACCCTAGAAAAATTTAATGATTTGAAAGGGTCTTTCTTTGGCTTGGAAATTCCGTTTTAAACGTGCTCTTTATTCCATCCTATCTTTTTTTTCCCCCGGCGATCGTGGCATGTTGTGATCCTTGAAAGTGAATCCTCAGAAAATTACAAATCCCGGGCCCCTTACATTATTTTTCCGCTCTTTTTGTATGGCCAGAGTTGAAAGTTCCCCTGTTCTAGTTATTATCTCCTCCGGGTTTTCCATAGGGGAGTATTTGGGAAATTTGCCCTTTCATTTGAACAAAAATTTTTTTAAACCTTCCCCCACAAAAAAATTTTGTTTTTTATCTTCTTGGGGGTTTAAACCCGGGCGTCCTCAGCAAAAGACACCCTCATGAAACCCTTTTAACATCCGAAAAGGGATGATACGTGTTGTATGTATATCTCGGTCAAAGTCTGATATGGGGATGAGGAAAAGGGGGGCGAGTACTGTGCCTTGTGGAAAAAAAGTCTTCACTATGGCAGCCTGATTAAAACACTGTTGCCCCACTACTTTTTGGGTTTTTCGATTTATTAGGAAGTTGGGGGGACCCATTTTCCCCCCTTTCCCAGTTTTTCCCCTTTTAGCAGTATTTTTTAGGGTATTACGTAAATGATCCATTTGTCAAATGCTTTTGCAAAGTCTGGGGAAAATTACATTTTCTTTTTCTGATTTTTTTCCCAGTGCACCCCAGGCCATATCATAGTGACCCAAAGTAGTTTGAGAGGCGGGGAACACCCCCCTGAACCCTTTGTTCCCCCCCCGGGAAATTGGCAGGTTTTGGGAAATTTCCGGGTTAAATTTGCAATCCTCCCCCCCTTTGGGGGCACCTTTCCGATTTTAGGGGTGGGGACGCCCCAGAGGTTTTGGGGTCTATGGGTTTCTTAGAAAAAAATGTTTTTGCTGCCACCTTTAGGGAAAGGGGGGCTATATCTTTGTTTTTAAGGGGGATGGGGAATTTCCCCCAAAGCCCCAAGCTGTTTATTGCTTTTTTCAAAGGTTACGAACGGGGTTGCAGGGAGTGGAAGCACAGTTGGATAATACTAGGGCTAAAAATTTTTTAAAATTTGGTTTGGAAAACCTCATTTACAAAGGTTATTTCGTTTCCCACGTGACTGTAAAACGGGGTAAAAATGCTTTTGTTTAAACCCAAGGGAAATTTTTTTAAGCTTAAAGGGTGAAGTGTCAAAAAAAAAGTCAAAAGAAAAGCCAGGTCAACACTGGGGTTTTCCAAACTACAAAGGAAAAATTAAAAAAATTTTAAAAATATTAACATATTAACATGCTGCCCCCCTACTTCCCCTTTCTAGGTAGGCCCCTTGTCAAACAAAAAACCTGCAAAAAAATATCCGCCCCAACCCATTTAAAATGTTACCCAAAAAAATAAGCTTTGATAAACCTTTTAACTAAAGAACAATTTCCCAATCAAACCCAAACCCCTCACTCATTTATTTATCTAATATTTTTAAAAAAATGGGTAGACTCTGCGTTATCAATGGTAGACAACACAGCACAGTAAACCACGGTGCGTTACATAAAAAAATACAGTAACAAAAAACAAAGAATTCAAACAGGAAAAAAACAGTACGGTAACCATACAAAAAAGTACAGTAACATACAAGAAAAAGGGACCGGAATAAAAACGGGGGCAATATAGGTTTAAAACATAAATTTAATAACTTTTAAAAAAAAGCGGTTACAAGAGACAATTCCGTAAATAAAACATATAAAACAAAAATTAAGGGGGGGCCCAGGGGGAGCGAAAGGAAAAAACGTTTCGGGGGCCGGGGCTTTTGGGGGGGGGTTATTTTGGGGGTATTTAAAAGGGTTAAAAAGGAAAAACAAAAAAGCAAATAAATTTCATTTAAAAATTTTTAGCAACGTTTCGCTCTCCGGGGTTTTATCAACCGTTACAAAAAAAAACAGAACACAGAGGGGATTATAGGTTTGAGTAAAAATTTTTAAAACTAGTGGGGAGTATTAAATAGTAGTAGTAGTATTAGTAATAGTAGTAAATAGTAGTAGTATTTTTTGGGAGTATAATTTGTAGTACTACTACATAGTATTCAAATCACTCCCCAAACCCCATATATACCCCCTGTGTCAACGTTTTGTTATTAAAGGCCTGCAAAACTCTGGGGAGCGAAAAAGTTGCCCCAATAAAAAAATCAAAATTTGTTGCATTTTTGTCCTTTTCTTTAGTATTGCGGTAATTTACCAATATTAATTTCTATTTGTGTATTGTTCCAAATCACAGTAATGTGCCCTGATGAAAAAGTTTTTTCAAGGGTTTTTAAAGTCCCTGAACAGTATCGTAGTCTACAGTGTTGGGCCAAAACCATTTACTTTTTAGGGAAATGGGAGAACAACCTTCGCCCCCCAAATTGTGGGTTTACAGTAAACAAACTAAAAATAACAATACCGGTAATTTTTTTTAAATTGCTAAAAAAATATATATTTTTTCAAAAAACTTTCCTTTAAGGAAAATTTTTTCTCAAAACTGGTGAAGGTCAGTTTTTTTCTAACTCTGCGCCCCCCTTTTCCCCCCATTTCAAAAAAATGTTTATCTTTCACATCATTTTAAAAAAACAGGTCAATATATATTTGTCCAGCCATGGGCCCCTTTAAAAAGGAAAAAATTTCTCCCCCATTCCGTGTGTCTTAAGTTAAGGGTTTTTCAAAAGCCTCTGGTGTGGGAAATCTAAACGAAAGTCTTACGAATCCATATACACAATATCATATTTTATTACCCTGGGTTACCTCCTCAAAAAACCTTTGAAAAAAATTAGTAAAAATTTGAAGACAGGAAAGCCCCTTTGTAAAACCGTGGGTTTAGATTCATTAAAACAATTGTGCCTATCAACATGGCTAAAGAATTGGGTTCGGCAATTTTTTGTTTTCCCTAAATTTTCCCACTTTGGGGGTAAGGTTTTTTGGGCTATGGTTTGAAGCCATGGATGGTCACCCGCCTTGTAAATAGGTTTTTACCCTTTGCAATTTTTTTATCAGGCACTATGCCAGTTTTTAGTGATATTTTTTTAAAAGAAATTTGGGCCCAAAATATGCTAAGTTCCCTTTACATTCCTTTAACACCCTTTCAAAAAAGTTTATCAGGACCTGGGGTTTTTTTAGGTTTCAGTTTCTCTATTTGTTGAGGCCATGCCCCTGTTACCCTAATTGGGGCTGTTTATTTTTAACCGTTCTACATAAACATTATTTCAGGAATAAACGCTAGTATTTTTCCCGGGTGAAAATGAGAGGAAAATAGGTAATTTTAGAATTTCACACACCATCCCTTTTCACTGTCAGTAAAGTGGAACCCGAGTTTTCCTTAAGTGGGCCAGTCTTGTCCCTAATCTTACTTCTGTATACCTCAAAGAACCTTTTTCTTTATTTATCTCTTTAATTGAATATATTGATTTCTTAACTGCCCATCCCCTCTTTTGATACGCCTATTGTTACGCAAAAATGTGGGATAGCTGGGGGCTTGAGCCTGGTCTAAGGGCAAAGGTAAAAGTTACACACAGTTGACCATGACTTGCTCCACGTAAAATTGTCACACTATGGTATTAGAGGGCACTCCCTGAACTACCTCGAGTCTTACCTCAGCAATATGTGTACGCAAATGGGGCAAGCTCTTCCGCACAACCAATTACAGTTGGTGTCCCACAGGGAAGTGTCCTTGGCCCTCTTCTCTTTCTCCTATACATAAATGACCTACCAAATGCTTCGCAATTACTCAAATCCACACTTTTTGCAGATGACACCACATACGTCTTCTCTCACCCGAGCCCAGTCACGCTAGCCAATACTGTAAACACCGAATTACAGAAAATATCTACCTGGATGAGGACTAACAAACTTACACTAAACATTGACAAAACCTACTTCATTCAGTTTGGTAGCAGAGCTACAGATGTACCTCTTAACATAACAATAAACGGATCACCTATCACAAAGCTAACAGAGGGAAAATTCTTAGGAATCCACCTCGGTAATAGACTCAAATTTCATACACATATACAACAAATTTCTAAGAAAATTTCCAAGACTGTAGGCATACTATCGAAGATACGGTACTATGTTCCACAGTCAGCCCTCCTGGCCCTTTATCACTCTCTTATTTACCCCTATCTCACGTATGGAATTTGTGCATGGGGCTCAACAACAACTAACCATCTCAGACCACTAATTACCCAACAAAAGGCTGCAGTTAGAATGATAACAAATTCTCACTACAGGCAGCACACTCCACCAATATTCAAAACACTCAGCCTACTCACCATACAAAACATCCATATTTATTATTGCACTTATTACATACATAGAACACTTAACTCTGATATTAACCCTCCCCTCAAACATCTCCTTGCCAACCTCAACAGAACACATGACCATAATACAAGGCACAGATCACTCTTTGATGTTCCTCGTGTCCGTCTCACGCTATGCAAAAACTCAATACACATAAAAGACCCTAAAATCTGGAATTCATTACCTGTAAATATAAAAGAAACACTACCTGTTTATAAATTCAAGTCTCTTCTCAAAGTTCACTTACTCACTCAAAACCAAATAAATACTGAATAACTGAACCATATAAATTGTATATCCTAAATGTTACTCACAATTATATCAGACAAATGTTAAACCTAACTTTGTTATTTTTTTTTAAATACACTACCTAACAGAATACTCCATTCTACTGAATAAACAGCAATGCATGCAACCATAGGACCTGTCTTTGTAATACTCATTTGTATTTTATAGTTATCTGTTTAACAATAATGTCTTATCACTGATTTCATCATTGCTTAGTTAATCTTAAGTTAATTTTAAGCCAGCCCGTAATGCTACGCATATAAGTGGCTTTGGCATGCTGCTCTTACCTGTATTTTTTTGTACCTCTGTTTGTATGCTAAAATTTCTAAATAAATAAATAAATAAATAAATCTCAAGCCCAAACCGGCCACCCAGGGCTATCCCAGTCAAAACAGAAAGCGCTAAACTGGTATGTGTACTTCAAGGGGTTGGGTAATAGAGGGTTAGGCAAAAATCCCAATTAGGAAAATATATCTATTTAGTCACCATAACATAACATAACAGAAAAACCTTAATCCTAAACGCCCAAATGAGGGTACACACAACAGCTGGCTGGAGGTTCAGCCACCATAACACTAGGCCTTGTCAGCGCCAGGCCCTCTCTACTCCACTGTCAACCTCATTTCTTATTTACTCACTCCTCCCACAGCACCCTGACCATGTCAGAGCCTGGGTGAACATACAGGTAAGCCATATGAGGGCCTATGGCTTGAGTTGGATAAACAAAAGGAGTGCACAACTACAAACTTATCTTAAATACACAGCATCTCCGACGCCAGCCTCTACACACCATGCTACCGGCACGTGACCCCCTAACCACGCTTACTCCGCGTACCCAAACATCCTTGTAAAATAAATCCTTAACAGAATTTCTTTATAATTACAGTTAGAGTACTTTGCAGTGCCCCAAATGCACATTATCAATTATAAAATTATTCCTTACAACTATAATATTCATATTATTATGGCACACTTCTCCACTATATGTACATTACGATGTCATGCAGAACCCTGCATAACACCAATATATGCCTCTCTTTTGACCAATGAGATGTTTTAGTCTATTGTTCATCCATCTGTGATCATTTTTTTTTGATCTAATTTCCCTACTCGGAGCAAAAGTTGTCTGGGCAGCTAGAACTATGCTCTGAAAAACGTCATATTGGCAACCAAGATCACCTACCTGACCCACCTGACCTGTGATCACTTTCCCCAAGCTCATCATTAACCTCAAGATTATTAATTAGTGAATCTTTATTGGCAAGATCCAAGTCAAGCAGATTGTTTCCTCTAGTTGGTTCTGTCACAACCTGTTCTAAAAAGCAATCCTAACCGTATCAAGACAGTAACTAGGCTCAAGATTTCCTGTCATATTGTTCCAATCAATTTGTCTAAAGTTAAAATCTCCCATTATCACAACATTTTCATATCTGGATGCCTTATGAATTTCGTCCCATAACAACTTACTGCACTCCCTATCAAGATTTGGGGGCCTATAAATCACACCCAAAATTAATTTGTTACGTCCCTCGAGAAACTGTAGCCAAACAGATTCTGTGTTCGATGTTTCTAATCTTATATCATTTCTAAGACAACAATTAAAATTTTCTCTGACATACATCGACACCCCACCACCCTTCCTGTTGACCCTATCAGTGTGGAATAGTTTATAACCCTGTATGTTGCATTCAGAAGGCATTTCTCTATCTTTCAGGTTGAACCAGGTCTCTGTTATACCAATAATATCTATATTACCTACACTTGCAAGTAATCTTAGGTCATCTATCTTATTTCTTAGACTCCTACTATTTGTACAGTAAACCTTAGGGAGCTATTCATTCGTTGCCCTCTACTATCTCTATTTGTGTGTTGGTCAATTGATTTGCCATTACTAGAAACTTTATTTTGAATATTGTCTTTTAAACATATCCATGAAGTATCCCGGTAATAACTGCTGTTTTTAACCCTAATGCTGCAGCCTGATTGTTTCCCACAAACACCCATACCTCTATAATCTATCAGTTTAAATTCCTAGACAAGTCATCAATTACCCTCTCAATCGAATTGGCTAATGCAACCACTCCATCCCCAGAGAGATGAACCCCATCTCTTGCATACATATCATGTTTGCCAAAGAATTGGTCCCAGTTATCAATGAATGGGATTGCAAGTTCCTTGCAGTACCTGTCTAGCCAGCAATTTATACCAATTGCCCTAGACATCCATTCATTGCCCACTCCCTTTCTAGGCAAGATGCTACATATGACTGGGATCCCTCCCGTAGACCTAACTAATCTATGGCTGACCTGTACTTATCCAGCAGCTCCTCTCTCCTGCCCTTCCCAATGTCATTACCCCCAGCACTAAGACAGATAATAGGCTTATTCCCATTATCTGCAATAATATTGTCCAACCTGCTGACTATGTCACCAACACCAGCTCCAGGAAGGCACACTCTCCTCACCTTCCTGTCTCTGTTACAAAATGCACGGTCTATATATCTTACCTGAGAATCGCCTACTATTAAAATATTCTTACCTTGATTAGCAGGGGAATCAGTGGTACCTCAACCTCACTAACCACTGAAGTACGCTCGTCTTGGAGAACAGAGAATCGATTTTCTACCTTCACATCTTCTCTATGAACTCTCCTCATCTTCCTTCCTCCTGAACTGTGAACCACTTGCCACTTAAAGCGGCTGCCACCATCACTGCTGGTGACCATTTCCTCCTTACCAGCTAAATCCTTCTCACACTCACTCCCAAACTCATATATGCGAAGCTTCAGCCTCCTATTTTCCACCTGAAGAAGTAGAATCTCCTTCAACACTTGAACCTGAGATTCTAAAGCACTACAAGCCATGGTGCTTGGTAACAGCCCACGCGAACTCACAAGAGCTTAGGCAGTATGACCACACGTGACCACTGACCTGCTGAAGTGTTTATATTTCCAAGCTTTCTATTGAAGCCCGCGGTCCAACTACAACACTCAGAAGCTCTGGATTCGGACTGCGGGCTGCCAGTTGAGTAGCCCTGTCCTAGATTATTCCATTTCCAGACAACTCTGTGACTGAAGAAATACTTCCTAACATCGCTGTGATTCCTAACATCCCTGTGATTCATCTGAGTCTTCAACTTTTTAACTGTGACCCCTTGTTGCTGTGTTCCATCTCTGGAACATCCTGTCTCTGTCCACCGTGTCGATTCCTCAGATTTTATATGTCGTTATCATATCCCCTCTATCACTCCTGTCCTCCAGTGTTGTCAGGTCGATTTCCCTTAACCTCTCCTCACAAGACATGCCCCTTAGCTTCGGGACTAGTCTTGTTGCAAACCTTTGCACGTTCTCTACTTTCCTTACTTGCTTGGCAAGGTGGTTCCGAACTGGTGCAGCAAACGCCAATGTAGGCCTAACGTACACGGTGTACAGGGTTCAGAACGATTCCTTATTGAGATGTGGAAATGGATATTCTTAGATTTGCTAGGAACCTGTATGCTGCTGCGGTTATTTGGTTGATATGCGCCTCAGGAGATGTGCCCTGTGTTTTACTCACCCCCCATATCCTTTTGCTTGATTGAGGCTTGTAGTCTCTGGCCCCCTAGAGTGCAGTCTTCTTTGTCCATCCTCAATCTTGAGGACTTTGCATTTGGTGAGATTGAACTCCAGGAGCCAGTTTCTGGACTAGGCCTGCAGCCTGTCCAGATCTCTTTGTAATTCTGCCTGGTCCTCGTCTGATTGAATTCTTCTCATCACATCATCTGGAAACAGGGACACTTCTGAGTTTATTCCTTCCTTCATGTCGTTCACATATATCAGAAACAGCTGAAGATTTATCACATCAGAAACAGCACCGGTCCTAGGACTGACCCTTGTGGAATCCCGCTCGTCACTGGCTCCCACTCTGACACCTCGCCACGTACCATGACTCGCTGTTGTCTTTCTGACAGATATTCCCTGATCCATTGCAGTACCTTCCTGTTATCCCTGCCTGGTCCTCCAGTTTTTGCACTAATATCTTGTGTGGAACTGTGACAAATGCCTTCTTACTGTCCAAGAACACGCAGTCTACATACCTCTCTCTCTCTCTCTCTCTCTCTCTCTCTCTCTCTCTCTCTCTCTCTCTCTCTCTCTCGTGTCTTACTTCTGTCACCCTGTCATAGAACTCCAGTAGGTATGTGACACAGGCTTTCCCATCCCTGAAACCATGCTGGTTGTCGTTGATAATCTCATTCCTTTCTAGGTGCACCACCACTCGTGTGTAAGAATGGTATATAATACCGACAAGATGAAATTAAGACACTTGTGCAACATCTGGGTATCTTTAATGTAGACGTTTCGCAATCCAGTGGCTTTATCAATACAAATTCTAGGACATAACTTGGGAAGGACCTACTTCCACTGGGGAATCCCGCCTACCAGTGACTATGCCCTCGTCTGATACACCTGACGTTACTATATAAGCGCCAGGCTCCTTTCTTCTGCTTCAGAATCTCCACGACTATGGTGCTCTTCGCACCTACTCCTAGGTTGAGGGACTGATTACCTCATCTTCTGTACATAGTTCTACTGTCTTCAAGTTATGTCCTAGAATTTGTATTGATAAAGCCACTGGATGGCGAAACGTCTACATTAAAGATACCCAGATGTTGCACATGTGTCTTAATTTCACCACCACTCGTCTCCTGATATTCTTCTCCATGACTTTGCATACTATTACTGTCAGTCACACTGACAGATGTGTTGAAGATTGTTGTTAGTGGTACACATAGCACCTCTGCTCCCTCTCTCAGGACCCATGGAGAGAGGTTATCCGACCCCATCGCTTTTGAGGTATCTAGCTTGCTTATAAACCCTAGGCAGATACCCAAGAGTTGCACATGTGTCTAATTTATCAGCTTGCTTAGCAGTCTCTTAACTTCTTCCTCAGTAAACCATACCATGGGCGGGATTTGAACCCGCTTTCAGAGACTCTTTGACCGTGGGTTCAAATCCCGCCTGTGGTATGGTTTGTTTGCAATCGTGTCATTACGATTTCGTGTGTCATGTCTTCTTCCTCAGTTGTATTTACTGGGTCCAACACTTGATGGTGTACCCCACCTCTCAGTCTTTTGTCTTCTCTGTGAACACTTCTTTGACTGTCATGGTGAGTTCCTCACATACATCGCGGTCGTTTCTTGTGAACTCCCATCCTTCCTTCCTCAGCCTGATTACCTGGTCCTTGACTATTGTTTCTTACTGATGTGGTTGTATAACAGCTTCGGGTGAGATTTAGCTTTCCCTGCTTTGTCATTTTCGTATTTTCGTTGGGCCTCCCTTCTTACTTGTGCTTATTCATTTTTGGCTCTACGACTGCTCTCCTTATTCTAATTGGTCCTTTGCCTTCTATACTTCTCCCATTCTCTAGCACACTTGGTTTTGTTCTCTCTACACCTCTGGATGAACCATGGGTTTATCCTGGCTTTCTCGCTGTTTCTGTTACCCTTGAGTACAAACCTCTCCTCAGCTTCCTTGCATATGTTGTCACATAATCCATCATCGCACTTACTGACTTCCCTGCGAGTTCTCTGTTCCACTGAACCCCGTGAAGAAAATTCTTCATGCCTGTGTTGTCACCTCTCTTGTAGTTTGGCTTCATTCGTCCTGCGCTTCCTGCTTCACTCGAAGCTAAGAACAACGTGGTTATTTGCCCTGAGGGGTCTTTCATATGTGATCTGCACTACTCATGGTGAATACTAGGTCCAGTCTTGCTGCTCCATCCTCTCCTCTTTCTGGTAGTGTCTCTTACATGTTTGTTAATAAGGTTTTCCAGTACCACCTCCATCATCTTAGCCCTCCACGTTTCTAGGCCCCCATGTGATTCCAGCCTCTCCAATTCAATTTCCTTGTGATTAAAGTCACCCACAATCAGCAGCTTTGCCCTGCTTGCACGAGCCCTTCGGCCACTTCAGCCAGTGTGTCAACTATCGCCTTGGCCTACTGCTGTTCTGTGGTGGGTTATACATCACTACAATTACCACTTTGGGACCTCCAGATTGAAGTGTTCCTATTATAAAGTCTCTTCCTTCTTCTCTGTCTTATCTCTTAGGTTCATCAGAATCCCATTTGTTTTTGATGAGC
>NC_069475.1:29132035-29199535 GCF_026875155.1 Cherax quadricarinatus | reverse complement strand
AACACAGTTATAGGCTGGTAACTCACAGAAACAAGGAACACACACATGAACAGATAACACTCGCAAGAGCTTATAACACAGTTATAGGCTGGTAACTCACAGAAACAAGGAACACACACGTGGACAGATAACACTCGCAAGAGCGTATAACACAGTTATAGGCTGGTAACTCACAGAAACAAGGAACACACACATGAACAGATAACACTCGCAAGAGCTTATAACACAGTTATAGGCTGGTAACTCACAGAAACAAGGAACACACACATGAACAGATAACACTCGAAAGAGCGTATAACACAGTTATGGCTGGTAACTCACAGAAACAAGGAACACACACATGACAGATAACACTCGCAAGAGCGTATAAACAGTTATAGGCTGGTATTCACAGAAACAAGGAACACACACATGAACAGATAACACTCGCAAGAATCTATTCTAAACCAAAGCAAAAAAAGAGATAAATTCTTCTATTTGTTTAAAAACATACAAGGTTTGGAAAAAATTTAGAAATGCAAGGTTAGCTATAAAGCGGCCCCCTCGCGATCAAAATTGCGTTTGGACATTACAGAAAAGTAAAAATTTAACTTTGGAGACATTGCAGTACAGCGGTATCTTGGTACGGGAAAAACATCCTCGAATTTTTTTTTGCTGACCACTAGCCCTATATAGTAATATACTTTATTAGTAGTAGGTCCCCGGCCGGAGTTGGCACTATAGAGACAGGCTTTCCTAAACACACTTTTGAATTCTTCAACGGGGGAAAATAAAAATCTAGAAACCACCTTGATACAAACCCCCACAGCAACGGTTAAAAAAGTTGGAGTTTTAAATTTTCAAATATAAAATCGAAATGGTAAATCAAAACATTCCCACAGAAATAGTTCCCCCACGGTAGCTAAAAACCCATACATATAGAGAGCGAATATGTAAAAGTTTGCTTTGAGTCAGCGAAAACAGAATCACCCCCTAAAAAAAATAGTAATTATCAAGGCACAACAGTAAAACATTATACGGTAAAAGGGGAGGTATAAGTTAAGGGGTGGGAAAAATTGGTAATAGTGCACGAGAAGGAATTTTCGTAACATTAATCTCAAGAATCGAGCACTGACTTGGACATACTCTGGGAGACGCGAAAACACAAAAAAAAAAAAAACAAAAAAGGCACAATACCTCCACCATACCGTCTTTTTTCCCTCTTTGCTCTTGCTTTATACTCCCTCCTTCCTTTGTTAGGTAACTTTGTAAAGGTCCAAATCGGACCAAAAACGTCGTGTAAGCTCCTCTCTTCTATGGGCGGGTTATTTGTGTATAACACAAAAAAACCTATAGTTTTTAAAAAATCTGAATACAGAAGCAATCGAAGACTGCATTAAATATATCCCATGTTAGATTTTTGAATTTTTTGCCCCCGAAGGATAAATTATTGTGCCCCTATATCTGTCCCGGGACGAAGCGGAGAGCATATACACAAGGTCTGCCCCGAAAGGGTTAACAGGGTACATTGGGGCTTTTTTTTAAGCCTCACAAGAAAATTTGAATGAATTTGGGCCGAGTGTCTCAAGGGAAAGGTTTTTCAGTACTGAGCATTCTGTGCATGAAGTGACTTGGTGTTTTATATGAGTAAGGTAGAAAAGTTTTTTTTTTAGTTTTAGGATTTAATGACTGTGTTTCTTTTTTTCTTAAAATGTATTTTAAAAGAATATGTGCATTTTAAAGAATATAACTGTAAACTTAAAATTTTATTTTCCTAAAAATTCCTGCTTATCCCACAAAACGTTTACTAAGTTCGGTTATTGCAATTTTTCAAAATGTTGATTTTAACATTTATATTTTTTCAATGACTAAGGTATTTAATAATATTTGTTATATCCTGTAGAGGAGGAATTGTGAATTGCAGAATTTTAAACACCCGTCATTATCCTCGAACATAGATGACAGAAGCTTACGACGACGTTTCGGTCTAACTTGGACCATTTACAAAGTCACACTAACAGAAAGGAGAGAAGGAGGGGGTTATATAGCCCAGCAGACAAGACGGGAGCAAGAGAGGTAGTGGCGGGGGTAGTTTACCTGGAGTTTACCTGGAGAGAGTTTCGGGGGTCAACGCCCCCGCGGCCCGGTCTGTGACCAGGCCTCCTGGTGGACAGCGCCTGATCCCAGGCTGTGCGCTGGGTGCACGCAAACCCAAAGTACAGCCACAGCCCGGTGATCAGGAACTGATTTTGTGCTTGTCCAGTGCCAGCTTGAAGACTGCCAGGGGTCTGTTGGTAATCCCCCTTATGTGTGCTGGGAGGCAGTTGAACAGTCTCGGGCCCCTGACACTTATTGTATGGTCTCTTAACGTGCTAGTGACACCCCTGCTTTTCATTGGGGGGATGATGCATCGTCTGCCAAGTCTTTTGCTTTCGTAGTGAGTGATTTTCGTGTGCAAGTTCGGTACTAGTCCCTCTAGGATTTTCCAGGTGTATATAATCATGTATCTCTCCCTCCTGCGTTCCAGGGAATACAGGTTTAGAAACCTCAAGCGCTCCCAGTAATTGAGGTGTTTTATCTCCGTTATGCGCGCCGTGAAAGTTCTCTGTACATTTTCTAGGTCGGCAATTTCACCTGCCTTGAAAGGTGCTGTTAGAGTGCAGCAATATTCCAGCCTAGATGAACAAGTGACCTGAAGAGTGTCATCATGGGCTTGGCCTCCCTAGTTTTGAAGGTTCTCATTATCCATCCTGTCATTTTTCTAGCAGATGCGATTGATACAATGTTATAGTCCTTGAAGGTGAGATCCTCCGACATAATCACTCCCAGGTCTTTGACGTTGGGTGTTTCGCTCTATTTTGTGGCCAGAATTTGTTTTGTACTCTGATGAAGATTTAATTTCCTCATGTTTACCATATCTGAGTAATTGAAATTTCTCATCGTTGAACTTCATATTGTTTTCTGCAGCCCATTGAAAGATTTGGTTGATGTCCGCCTGGAGCCTTGCAGTGTCTGCAATGGAAGACACTGTCATGCAGATTCGGGTGTCATCTGCAAAGGAAGACACGGTGCTGTGGCTGACATCCTTGTCTATGTCGGATATGAGGATGAGGAACAAGATGGGAGCTAGTACTGTGCCTTGTGGAACAGAGCTTTTCACCGTAGCTGCCTCGGACTTTACTCTGTTGACGACTACTCTCTGTGTTCTGTTAGTGAGGAAATTATAGATCCATCGACCGACTTTTCCTGTTATTCCTTTAGCGCGCATTTTGTGCGCTATTACGCCATGGTCACACTTGTCGAAGGCTTTTGCAAAGTCTGTATATATTACATCTGCATTCTTTTTTGTCTTCTAGTGCATTAGGACCTTGTCGTAGTGATCCAGTAGTTGAGACAGACAGGAGCGACCTGTTCTAAACCCATGTTGCCCTGGGTTGTGTAACTGATGGGTTTCTAGATGGGTGGTGATCTTGCTTCTTAGGACCCTTTCAAAGATTTTTATGATATGGGATGTTAGTGCTATTGGTCTGTAGTTCTTTGCTGTTGCTTTACTGCCCCCTTTGTGGAGTGGGGCTATGTCTGTTGTTTTTAGTAACTGAGGGACGACCCCCGTGTCCATGCTCCCTCTCCATAGGATGGAAAAGGCTCGTGATAGGGGCTTCTTGCAGTTCTTGATGAACACAGAGTTCCATGAGTCTGGCCCTGGGGCAGAGTGCATGGGCATGTCATTTATCGCCTGTTCGAAGTCATTTGGCGTCAGGATAACATCGGATAGGCTTGTGTTAATCAAATTTTGTGGCTCTCTCATAAAAAATTAATTTTGATCTTCGACTCTCAGTCTGGTTAGCGGCTTGCTAAAAACTGAGTCATATTGGGACTTGAGTAGCTCACTCATTTCCTTGCTGTCATCTGTGTAGGACCCATCTTGTTTAAGTAGGGGCCCAATACTGGACGTTGTTCTCGATTTTGATTTGGCATAGGAGAATAAATACTTTGGGTTTCTTTCGATTTCATTTATGACTTTTAGTTCTTCCCGCGATTCCTGACTCCTAAAGGATTCTTTTAGCTTAAGTTCGATGCTTGCTATTTCTCTGACCAGTGTCTCCCTGCGCATTTCAGATATATTGACCTCTTTTAGCCGCTCTGTTATTCTTTTCCGTCGCCTGTAAAGGGAGCGCCTGTCTCTTTCTGTTTTACATCTACTCCTCCTTTTTCTTAGAGGAATAAGCCTTGTGCATACATCGAGTGCCACCGAGTTAATCTGTTCTAGGCATAAGTTTGGGTCTGTGTTGCTTAGTATATCTTCCCAGCTTATATCGGTTAGGACGTAGTAGTAGTAGTAGTAGTAGTAGTAGTAGTCACGGTATTGTGCCTTTTTTTGTTACTCTTCCATCTTCCTCTATTCGTGAGGGTGGGGACTGGGAGGGCCTCACAACTGGAATAGTCTAGGGCCTTTTTTCATCAATATCTAGCACTGGGTATAGCTAATGCTAGTGTAGTGACAGACAACGAACATCATCCCTAAACTACCGCAGTTACAACCACAATTAAGACTCACAAGTTCGTAGTCAGTCATTCCTATGTCACACATACATCATAATATTAACACATTGTTTAATCTCTTTTCAAATTATAGACTTCCTTAATTATTTTGCACGTCTTGTCTTTCCCACAGCTCCGTGTTATGTTCACTCTGGAACATAACACATCCTGTCCTTCTAAACAACGGTTATTTTAGCCATAGCTTGTTTCCCTGTCTATAATTCCTTTGAGTGTATCCACATTCCTACGCTGCTCGTCTTATATCTATACTATAAAAAATACGCTTCAAGAGATGTAAAGTACGAAAATGGACTTCAAGATGATCAAATCCATTGACTTTGACTTTTAAACAAATTTAGCTCGATTAATTTTGTTTAGCACTGTGACAGTTCTGTCAGTGTAATAGAGCACGTGTCAAATATGTCCAATTTTCTAGATATAAATGAAGATTTAGTCAATTGAGAGACATTGTAAACGGTAAAAAAAAATCCATATAAAAGATTTTAGATAAGTAAGATTATTATTTTTACCTCCACAAAAGGAACACTTAGGAAGCTACTTATTATGGTGGACGTCCAGAACCTGTTTCATGGTGGGAAATATAATAGGATCATTGCATGTTCTATCAAACTTGATCACGGACAAAATTGAAGCTTTTAGTTATCAAATATATGGAAAAGAAAAATGTTATATAACTTGAAGAAATATTTAAGAAACCTGTAAATCGTTCTCCTTATAATTATTTAATCAATGATCTCGTGTTTCATACCTTAGAAAGTTTTCAACTATTCCTGAATATGGTCATTTAAAAACTGTATCACACAGTATATCACTTGGAAAACAAAACTTAATTAAAACTGTTTATAAAGATAAGACTGACCGGTTCATTAAGTGTTAAACGTTCAGATAATATCGCAAGAAAGTTGAATCATGTTATATCACTGAAAGCTGTCCAAGATTATGTTTTAAATATAGAGATGTAAAACGCTGCAAGTCTTGCAACCAAAAAGTTTCCTAGAAGAAAGTCTTGTAACCAGAAAGATTTCCCAGAAAAAAGAAGTTGGCCTCGAAGTCTAAGGTGAAAGTGACGTGTGATCTCATTTGTTGTTTTCATCATATAAAGGTTATAAATATATTCGGGTATGAACAGATGTGTTTTTCAGATATTTACACGATGTTCTCACGAAAAAGAAAGATGGACCAAGCACTGGAAACCATTTTTTGAAAAATGGTGTGTCTAAGGAAATATCATGCCTCATCAAAGACAATAGAGCAGAATTCTTTTTTTTATATATAGAAAGCGATGAGGCTTCCCAACCTGTGACAATATCATCCAGAAAAATGAATTTAAAAGCCTAGAATTTACAAGCCTACCATAAAACTGCAACACTATCATAAAAAGTTCCAATCATAAACTTGTGACAAAGTCAAGGTCGAGAATAAAAAAAAGGTGTAGCTGCTGTAGTGGACTTTAACACAACAAAGCTGCTTCACTGACTAACGTAAATTTGCTGCGGTACAGACTACAATGGACGGCAGCAAGTGTGCAAACTGTAATAAAGCTCTGGCTTCAGCTCGTCTTGTTATGTAACATTGCTTCAGTACTGACAGTAATGCATTTTAATCTGCAAGTTAACAAAGCTCTGTTACTGAATGCAGCGAAACACCTTTGTCGTAAATTTATACAACTGCAGCACTGACTGTATCTTAACTTACCTACAGTACTGAATATTGAAACACCGCTCCATAATAGACTGTATATTTGTTAACACACTTATAGTACAGAATCTAAAATATTCAATTACAGTATAATCAGGTAAATTTGAAGAGACACAGTAATGGATTTATTTATATAAGAAGAGTAATTACGCAGAGAGATTCAGAGCACACAGTGAAAGCTGCTGACGGGGCACTGATGGTCCCCAGCTCGAATTCACAGTTGCTGAATCTCTTTTTTTAGTAATAATCTTAAACAATGTTAGGGTATTTATGTTTTTGCGTATCTTGTATAAGGGCTCATAATTTATCAGACGGTACAGCTGCCTATGTGTAATTTAGTCCAGCTAGAAGTAGAATAATAAAGACGAGAACTTTGATCACCTTTGGGGTTTAATAATATAGTAATCATTGATGCAGCACTTACTGTAATGTACCACAGCTGCAGTAATAATACAAGTAATTACTGATAACGTAAGATATCTGACATAAGTTACTGAATGTAGTGTAGCACAGGTGATGTAAAATACAATAAATATTGCAAGATTTTAGCCCAGAACGATCATCACTATTAAGCTACGACAATTTCGACCTAAGCAAGGATACAGTTGTCTAGTTCCTTTGATCAAGAGTCCATCACAATCATCAAGAACAAGTACGTAATGTAATAATACATTAATAATACATGTAATAATACATGTAATAATATATGTAATAATAATACATGTAATAATACATTAAAAGTGGTAAAATGGCACCACCACACTCCATTCAAATTTGATCCAAGGAAGGAGAGGATAGAGGGAGGATGAGGGAGCAGAGACAATCGTTTTTTATGACTCGACTTGCTGTTTCTTAGATCAAGAGTCCTTCACCAGCATCAAGGCAAAGTAATGCAAAAAGTTAGATTAAAAGTGGAAAAAAGGCATCAACGCACTCCATTACGAAGCTTCTACCTCTGTAAGTTGGCTATACGAGTGTTGAAATTTTGAAGCCGAATAAAGGAGCCTGAAGCATTGTGTATACGGCACTCGAGCATGCGAAGAGATTCATGAATCATGGCTAAGATACATAACACAGACGTTGAAGATTTGAGGCCGATTGAATAAATCATTCTCAAGTAATAAAGATACATTTGTTAAAAAGTAAACGAAAATACATATTTGTGTCTCATGTTTATTTTAGATTAAAGTCTTTACAGTGTTTTAAATACGTCACTCGTCTACACCACCTGTGGAAATGCCTGTGTAATCACTAAAAATTAAAATGACTTTATTCAGATCAGAAGAATAAACTGGGAAAATTTGAATCAAATATGAAAACAGTGATTTGTAAATGTTAGAAACAGATGTACAACTACGATGTTACGCTATTTTATACTGAAAGTAGCACTGTACCTGTCTTATACTACATTCAGTATCGAAACTGAGTTATCTAACGAATGGTACTGCATCTGTGGTACGTTACAGTTGTGGAATATTAGTTGCAGACCCGTGTCAGGGAGCCATTCCTGACCAATCGATCAATAAATAAGGGTATGCTCTACTTTTCTCAAGACTGATGGAATGAACACGTCGACTCAAGGATATCTAACTGTTGCTCATGAGTCATATTTTCAACTTATTGAGAGAGGATACTACTATCAAATCCACACTATGACAACGTAATTTTGGTGAAGAGAACATCTTCGACAACTTTATTTTCTGACCACTAGTTACCAGTGAGAAAGGTTGGATTTGATTACAGTCTTACTTCTACTGGTGGGCCACGTTTCTTCTGTCCTCAAGATATTCTCTGTCTCACCCTGACAATAGAAAACTCTACATTCTGTTGCCTCATCTTATTGTTCCAAACTATGCAGCAGAACTCTTTTCCAGGCTGAGGGAATGATTACAAAGTCTTTACATCTCTACTGTTTCACCTGCCTTTTCTGTAGTAGGCTTATAGTGTAGGCGAAACGTCTCAGAATAAAGATACCTATTCCGATACCGATTCCGATACTCTTTTTACATATTTTATTTTTAAAGTAATAATGACAATGTTCATAATATAGAATGGAATCTCTATTGCACAATTTGTATTCAGTAACATGGGAAAGTTAGATATTAAAACTTATTTCTTTGATGATGATAATGTCATTACTCATTTCTTGGTCTGTTGTGTTAGTTACTGGTTGTCACAGGTACTTGTTGATAATGTGTGTATGTGTGTATCTCTGTGTACTCTCCTCTATGTGTTTGTGTGTGTGTGTACTCATCTGATTGTGGTTGCAGGGGTTGAGACTCAGCTCCTGGCCCCGCCTCTTCACTGATCGCTAGTACGTCCTCTCACTCTGCTTCCTGAGCTTTGTCATACCTCGTTTTAAAGCTATGTATGGTTCCTGCCTCCACTACATCACTTGCTAGGCTATTCCACTTCCTGACGACTCTGTGACTGAAGAAATACTTCCTAACATCCCTGTGTCTCGTCTGAGTCTTCCGCTTCTTAGTGTGACCCCCTTGTTTCTGTGTCCCCTCTATGGAGCATCCTGTCTCTGTCCACCCTGTCCATTCCACGCAGTATTTTGTATGTCGTTATCATGTGTTCCCTGACCCTCCTGTCTTCCAGTGTCGTCAGTCCGATTTCCCTCAACTTTTTTTCGTAGGACAATCCCTTGAGCTCCTGAACTAGCTTGTTGCAAACCTTTGTACTTTCTCTAATTTCTTGACGTACTTGACCAGGTATGTGTGAGTGTGTGTGTGTGTGTGTGTGTGTGTGTGTGTGTGTGTGTGTGTGTGTTTGTGTGTTTTGTGTGGTGTGGTGTGTGTGTGTGTGTGTGTGGTGTGCGTGCTGTGCGTGCGTGCTGTGCGTGCGTGTGCGTGTGCATGCATGAGTAACTCTTATAATCGTGAGGTAGATTGTTAATGTTAACATTTTTTTTAGAATTTGAATTGTATTTTAAGTCTTGCGGTTTATTTCTGGAGGCAAAAGTTTTGCAATTTGAATCATGGAAAGTCTTTAGTCTTAGTGAAGACTTAGTTAACTTATGAAAGCCCCCCCAAAAAAGGCTATGTTGCACTTGGATCCTCCCAAAAATAAATTAGCAGTATTTTTTTTGGTGTTAGCCCACTCAGCATCCAATTAGCAAACCTCTTTTTTTCAACTCTTACAAATTATACATGATGTATGGAAAACAAGACACAATATGAGGTACATGATTACATTTGAGACTATAATTTACAAGATGAAGACTTACTGGATCAGTTTTTTTAAATTTTCAACTCTGGTAAACAATGAATAGGGAAAAATCTCCTAACTGTTGTCACGTGTAACTGATCATTACATTTTCCAGGTAAGGAAATAGGAAAAAATTGTGTATAATAACATACAAAAAAAAAAAAATGCTAAGTCGGTTAATTAATGCTTAATGATGGGTTGAGAAAAAAGGGAAGAATTCTTATTATGAGCTGGAACTGGGGTCTCTCAGGACCCCGACTACTGCGCTCACTACTAATATAACGCCTCTCCTGGTTACATCATCACAAGAGTGTAATATTTTAGCTCTCCCTCTCCACTGATTATTCTTATGGTTTAGCTGCTAAGCAACATTTTCTCGTATAAAATATACTGAATATACAACTCTGATGTAACCTATAACCTGTTACATGGAGAACTAATTTTATGTACTGCATTACGTCTGCATAAAATATAGACGTAATGAGCACTATATAGAAATACCCGAAAGAGCTTACATACAATTATATTTGAACATTTTTAGAAAATAATTTGAGAAAAGAAATATTTGCATTAAAAATAAGCATCAAAACTAATAAATGCCAGAAATTATTTGTAAAAGGAGTTGTAGATACAGTATTTGATGTGTGCAATCAATGAGCAGAAACAAATCACTGTTATTCCGGATAATACAGATGTTGATATCATTCTAATGTACCACAGTCTACAACAAGAAGTATATAGACTAGATGTGATGGCATTTAAGGGCAGAGGTGTTACTGATATACAAGACACTGTAGGGAAATACCAACCAATCATTTCTTCAGCGTTAGCAGATTCTGCTTTAACTGAGTGTGATACTGTGGCAGCGTTCTTTGATGTTTAATGGACTGAAAATGGTTTTTAATTAAACACTGCATGTAATGTTTATGCTGACTGGACTAATGTAATGAGAGAAACAAATATTTGTAGTTGCTCTGAGTATGTCACTGTTAGTGTGTCTGTCTTTGTGTGTGTCGCTTTTGTGAATGTGTTTCTGTCTGTGTCTCTGTCTTTTTGTCTCTTAGGGACAATAACAAGCCAAATTCATGTCCCAGGCCAGGGTTAATATGCGAACAGCAAAACTGGGAGGACTGGAGTAACGAGTACTCCTGACAGTGCCATTTACTGCAAAACACTTTAAAAGGACACGTGTGCAACAGTTGGGTATCTTCGTTATTAACTGAAATGTTTTGCCTACACAGAGGCTTCTGCAGTCAAGCAGAGAGGCAGAAAGTGCGGAAGCGATGATGTAATCCAGACCATTAACCTTAAAAAAAAGTTTTTGAAGTGGCTAGTCTTTCATCCTGGAGAAGTGTTGAGCTTCACATTGTACCAGACTAAGGAGCTGAACATTTCATCAGGAAAGAGTGACAGACCCCCTTAATCTCTTCCTCATCTTTCACCTTTCTCTGAAATGGACTGTAGAAGCCATTGGCTGGCGATATATTACCAAGAATGTGTATCATTGTAATTTTCAAATCTAACAATATCATCGTCGTTGAGAAACATCAGAGTTTAATTTTCTTGCAACTTCAAGTAGGCCTAATGTTTACTGCCATGAAACACTGTCATGCATTAAACACATGAAAATGTTTTATGGCAACTCTGTGTTCATCCTTAATATTTCTTAGATGGGAATCAACATCTTTGAATCACCCAACATGAAAATCATTCATGATCAAGGTAGTGACAATATTTTCTCTTTATTCCTATTTTGGTTTCTCAGTGACACTATTGAAGAATCAATATTTATCATGATTCAGTTGATATACGAATGTATATCAACTGATATACGAATATATATCAACTGATATACGAATGTATATCAACTGATATACGAATGTATATCAACTGATATACGAATGTATATCAACTGATATACGAATGTATATCAACTGATATACGAATGTATATCAACTGAAGAGGTGTGATAAAGCACAGCAGGGGCCAGGAGCTGTGACTCGATCCCTTCAACAACAAATAGGTGAGCAAACATGCACACACGCACAAACACACACACAGGCTGGCATAAATTTTAAGTTTCCTATGAAGATAAATAGGTATAGTATTACCGAGTTCTTTAAAATGAGTCAATAGTGTCACGAGGAATTATTGGCTTTTAAGGTTAACTTTTAATAAAGCGTTAAGAAAACGTTATTTAGTTACAATATGAGAAGTATTAGTTACTGAAACAGAAACTCCAAATATACATCACAATTTTGTGAAGATGTTAAAAGGAGAAGTATTAGAGGAGCTGTAGTCGCGCTCTGGGAATCCTGAGTCACCACATCAACCTTACAAAAGACTCCAAACCATCTTTTTTTTTTTAAATAGTCATAAATGCTGAACTAATAACATTATTGTTGTAAATAGTATCACTATTGTTCATAACACTGTAATTGTTAAATGTCATACTTGTTTTAAATTTCAAGTGTTTACCAATACTAAACCCACATGAGACATTCTTGGAGGCTCGATGCTCCGTCTGCTAAGAGCGATATATACTTGAAATTTAACTGAACTCGCTTAGTTACATTATCACACAAATTATTAACAGTGGAATAAATCATAAATATAGAATAAGCTATGAATAAATCAAAGTCTTAATAAATATAAGATACTGAACTCCTCCCTTAATATCTGCTTCATGATCGTTAAAAATAATGTAACTTACAGTGCTAATTTAAAGTAAATGAATTTATTCAGATATTAATTATTTATATTTTCTTCATTTTTACTTCTCGTGGGTTTGCTTACAATTTTATTATTTAAATCAGTATGTTAATTCTTTGATTTACATTTTGTGTATTCATGTTTAAAAAGTGAATTAGCAACTGTGTGTAATTGAATGTGAGCTAGACAGTGACCTGGGTATTATAAATAGGGTAATTTTATTTAACAGCAACACCATGAGAAGCAGAATTGAAGATGCAGTAAACCCGTACTTAATATAGTTAAGCCTTGACATAAAAAGGAATGGTGTTGTATGGGTTGTTGACTCGAACATCCGGGTAATGAACTCCTGTTCTTCCACACAACACCTTAAAGTAATCCGTCTTTTCTAGATTTTATTACACATTAAAATATTAAGCTTATATTTTAATGTTTCTAGTTTTTTAATCCTAATTCATTGCCTGGTAAACGTCACCAGGTATAATCTTATGTCACCTTCATCTTGTGAGATTTTGTCCAAATACAACCTTATTCTGCATATTCTGGTAACTTTTTTGTAATGTATCATAGCATGTTCTTGTTTAAATAATGTTAAGCTTAACTAATGTCAAGCTTAACTCATGTTAAGCTTAACTAATGTTAAGCTTAACTCGTGTTAAGCTTAACTAAAGTTAAGCTTAACCAATGTTAAGCTAGTCTTCAATAATTTAGAGACAAAACTGAAGACAGTCCAAACTTGACAATTAAAATGCACAAAGGTATTTCAAACTACTGTATATATTAAGAATGCATTTTAGCAAGTTTCTTGATACAAAAATGAGAAGCTGATGGTATTTATATGTAATATACAACGAGTTAACGATATTATATTAACTTCATTAATTAGCAAAGCTCCTGGAAAAACGTAAGTGGTACTGAAAGAAACCATCAATATATACTGTAGGTACATCATGATTTATTCTTGAATGGTGTTGGGTGGGTTGTAGACGCTGCCATTTTGGTTCACATAGACTCTATCCACAAATGGTTTACAGACTTTCCTTTTAAAAACCTTTCATGCTTTTAAAAAATTTTCAATCATATTGTTAATGGTAACATTTACAGCTTTGTCAATAAATCCAACATTAATCTCCAAATATAATTTAATATCATCTCCTTCTGGGAATTATATACATATTTTCTAAGATTTTTGAAGTAGGCTTGTTTCTTAGGATTTTAGAAGAATAATGTCCAAGTTTTAGCATAACTTGACCGAATTTAATCAGTCGTAATTTAACCTAAGCTTACCTAGCCTAATTTATGTGTTTTGTTTTTTACCTCGCGTGTACCTTCACTTGATCAATATTACCGACACTGATAATACCTTTAGTGTAACAGTGTTTTGCTTTAGTTTTGATAATGATAAGATTATCAAAATCTCCTAAAATTATTTGATGTGTGCGAAGGAAAAATAGGTCACAGTGCAATAATTGTGTTTCCAAAAGACAGTGTCATATCTTGTAGACTGACTCTCATGTACAGATTTCTTATTGTATCACTCAAAGTACACTTAACTAGCAAATATAAAACAAGTGTTTCATCAATTCAATTTTTTGCTCTCCAGGAGCTTCATCAATTCAGTGATTCTCTGACCAGGAATTTTATCAATTTTCTAATCTGGCGAAACATTGGAGCGACAAAGCTCCTGTTAAGAGCAACACCAGAACATCGAGAAGATTATGGGTGAACGAAATGTTTGATTATAGTGTTCCTAGTAAGTTAAACGTCTCCTAATCAAAATTTCCTAGCATTCCATATTTGTCAATATCATTCAAAGGATTTGGTTTACATTTATACCTAATTCTGGTAATAATTTTAAATGTAATTGCTAAAATGTTTTGCTTAAAATTATATAACTGTATATATTCTTGCACTATTCTGTAATATTTGGAGTTCAGGTGACAAAATTTCGTTTTCCCCTGAATAAGAAACATACATTTATTTACATTGTTCTTCATCAGATGTTTCAAAATTACAACATTAACATATCCACGATGCTTCCAGGTGTACTAAAAAACTTAGTAAACATTGCTTTGTTGAATAATATATTCAATTGTTTATCCCTTAAGAAAAAAGTCTGTATTGAAAGAGAACTACAGAGGTACACACTGATGTCTCTTGCTGAAAATAATTCGAAAAATATTTAGTAGCATTAAAAAAAAAGGAACTTAATTAAGCATTTATGACTTACAAAAATAGGAGAAAGTCAAGGGGTTAGTTATGAACTGGTGACTCCCAGGACCCCGAGCGTCGCACCCATAACTGGTGACTCCCAGGACCCCGAGCGTCGCACCCATAACTGATGACTCCCAGGACCCCGAGCGTCGCACCCATAACTGGTGACTCCCAGGACCCCGAGCGTCGCACCCATAACTGGTGACTCCCAGGACCCCGAGCGTCGCACCCATAACTGGTGACTCCCAGGACCCCAAGCGTCGCACCCATAACTGGTGACTCCCAGGACCCCGAGCGTCGCACCCATAACTGGTGACTCCCAGGACCCCGAGCGTCGCACCCATAACTCCTCTAACACTTCCCCTACTTATATCTTGACACAACTATGATATATATTTGAGGTCTCTATTTCAGTAACTTATACTTCTCATTTTGTTGTAACTAAATAACGTTCTGCTGTTATATTAAAAGCTAACATTACGTGCCAATTATTCCTCTTGACACAACTGACTGATTTCAAGCATTATTAAAAAAATAACTTGATAATTGTATACCAAATTATTTTAGTATAAAACTTAAATTACTGTTTGCGTGCTACTTGAAATATAACTTAAAATATTGTCTGTAACGTAACATAAATACAATACCGATTGTAATGTAACACTCCTAAAATACTGATTGTAATGTAGCATTCTTTCAAAACTGATTTTAATGTAACACTCTTGCAATGCTGATTGTAATGTAACTCTGTTACAATGTTGATTCCAGTGTTACACCCTTACAATGCCTATTGTAATGTAACACTCTTGCAATGCTGATTATAATGTAACACTCCTACAACACTGATTGTAATGTAACACTCCTACAATATTGATTGTAATGTAACACTCATGCAATACTGATTGTAATGTAACACTACTACAATATTGATTGTAATGTAACACTCATGCAATACTGATTGTAATGTAACACTCTTACAATACTGATTGTAATGTAACACTCATGCAGTACTGATTGTAATGTAACACTACTACAATATTGATTGTAATGTAACACTCATGCAATACTGATTGTAATGTAACACTCCTACAATACTGATTGTAATGTAACACTCATGCAATACTGATTGTAATGTAACACTCCTACAATACTGATTGTAATGTAACACTCATGCAATACTGATTGTAATGTAACACTCCTACAATACTTATTGCTATGTAACACTCCCACAATGCTGACTGTAATGTAACACTCCTACAATACTAATTGTAATGTTACACTCCTACAGTACTGGTTGTAATGTAACACTCCTACAATACTGACTGTAATGTAACACTCCTACAATACTGACTGTAATGTAACACTCCTACAATACTGAATGAAGCCACATACACTCCACCCATGTTATCGGGGCTGACTAATGTGGATAAACGTAACAAAGCTGGCATGTAGGCTGTAATAAATCACTGCTGAAGAGTTTACTATAATATAACATAGCTTGTAATGCAACATAGTTTGTAATTTAACATATTTGTTATAATGTAACATATTTGCTGTAATGTGTTACACCTTCATATCTCATTTTGACATATTAGAATAACAATCTTATTCGCCAGCTGACACAACTACCGTGCTGACCGCAGCGACAGACGTCTACCGTGCTGACAGTAACATTCACCTGTAGTGCTGACTACTGTAGCACAGTTACAGTGCAATCCCTAAACACAAATATCTATTGAAGAGTAGTGAATGTAGTGTGGCACAGATGCAGTGCTAAAAATATCTAACATAGACAGGACTTGCAGCAATGGATTTGAATCGGAAAATTTCAGATTCAGGACGGATATAGGAAAGCACTGGTTTGGTAATAGAGTTGCGGATGAGTGGAACAAACTCCCAAGTACCGTCTTAGACGCTAAAACGCTGTGTAGTTTTAAAAATAGTTTGGATAAATACATGAGTGGGTGTGGGTGGGTGTGAGTTGGACCTGACTAGCTTGTGCTGCTATGTCGGATGCCGTGCTCCTCCCTTAAGTGACGTGTCTGACCTCACTAGGTCAAGGCACTGGATTAAGCCGGTGGGATAATCGGACCTGCCTCGCATAGGCAAGTAGGCTTGTTGCAGTGTTCCTTCTTTCGTATGTTCTTATGAATTTGATGTAAAATACAGTAATGATTCCAAGATCTTTGTCCAGAATGATCATCACTATTAAGCTGTTATACTGCGACAAATATTGATGCAACACTGACTTAACTTTAACTTAACTCACGAAATCGTAATGACACGACTGCAAACAAACCATACCCCGGGCGGGGATAGAACCCGCGATCAGAGAGTCTCTAGCTGGGCGAATCTTATTGTGGCTAGCTGGTCCAGTGGCTAACGCGACGGTCTGGAGTTTCGAGACTCTGATCGCGGGTTCTATCCCCGCCCGTGGTATGGTCTGACCCAACTTTACTCAAATACCAAACCGACTATTGACTGCAAAGACAGCAGTAATATGACTAAAGTTATATCACTGCTGAACTGACTGTAATATATTATAATTGAGGTTACAAAGAGTAAAGTAATACTGTGCAACAAGATACATTACAGTCTTACAACTGAAACTGTACCTTCGTTACAGTTCTAACGGTAGATAAGTAGACAGGTAGTTTTTATAGTTAAAGGGCATTTTAACTGTATTTACTATTCAGTGTTCTTGACAATAAATTATTTTATATAATACACACATAAAAACGATAAAATAAACGAGTAATGGAAACTACGTGGATGAATAAAACAAACGACAAAAATTTTTATAATAGCGAGTTAAAATAATCAGCTTCAGAAAACGTCATTACGATTTCGTGAGTCATCTCAGTTCCCCCAGTGAAGGCATCAGTTGACCAGATGGTTTCATGCATATTCTCAGCAGTGGTTAGTAAGAAGTACCTTAAACTCTGGGTTTCTGACTCTAAGCTTACTTGTATCATTTTTGGTATCAAGATAACTATTAATAGAATCTCTTAAATAACTGAGTTCATATCCTCCTACCTATTTTCTAAACCACTGTCAATACTTTTATTATGCTCATACAAGGTTTAAGTAGGTCTTACCAAGGCTGGCTCCTCCTTAGGAAAATTAATGAATAGAAAAAGAATAATAACATACAAAGATAAACATTTTATTGTTAAAATTTAAAATATAAAACATTTAAATATGAACTTTTCTCCTACTTGAAAGAAAAATGAAAAAATGAAATATAAAAATATCATCTGAATTCAACGCTAATATGTACAGTTAGACTGGGGTGTCTGGTTGATGATGTTGACACCGTGTATTGTAGAAATGGTAGCCGTTGCTGATGATGTGGGGAAGAAGTCACATCTGTTGAGTGACAACCCAACGACTAGTTCCTCACAGAGTCTCTAGCCTTGAATAATCCGTCAAGATGATAGGAATGTAGGTCTTTCACCACTGCAAAGATGAGGGGTAGTTGCCTGGGGTTGGCTATACTTATCAGGTACGTAGATAAAAAGTGACGTCCCAGAACTCATGCGAAGTTCGTCTCCTTCAAAACTGTTTCTTTTGTTGCCAGATGACCCAAGCTGACATTCCAAGCTAGAAAGAGACAAAAGTTACACACTGCTTAAGAAATCACTCTCCATGATAAGTAAAGCATTTAAAAGACTGGTGAAGATTGAAATGCAAAACCTGGAAATCAAGGCAGAATGAATTACGTCTTAGAATTGGATAAAAGTGAAGCTTTTAACCAATATATCCATTAAAAACAGGAGCAGAGGCTTTTACTTACAGTTGTGTTGGGAGCTGTGAGTCAAGTGATTATCATTTGGTCGGAGCCCCACACGTCACCTTTCCGGGTGGAGAAAAGGAGGGGGGGATAGAGGGAGATACTGACCCTACCTTAACAAGCAGACGGGCAATCAAACTATTGTCACCATATACTCGATTGCTACTCCTATCTGTTGAACTTTTCCCTCACATTCACCTTTTAAGCAAGTTTCAAACAATGAGATTTAATATAATTAGCATTTATTAAATTACTAAATAGTGCTCAATGGTGTGTCAGGACTCAGTACAGTCAGGCAATATCACCTTGTATATGTAAGACCCTAAAAATTGATATTAACTTAAATATAATTTAGTTTTCCATAACATTAATGGTGTAAAATATACTACGATTAATATATTACAGTACTTGACAATATAAAGATTGTGGTTGCAGGGGTCGAGTCACAGCTGCTGGCCCTGCCTCTTCGTTGGCCGCTATTATGTGTGTGTGTGTATGTGTGTGCTTCTTCTTCTTCTGATGACCAGAGCTTTGGTAAGATGGGTAAGGAAGAAGGATGGGTAAGGATGGAAATATTGAAAAAGGGTGGGAGGGGGGGAGAGGTAGGATATAAAAGGTAAGTGGCCCAACCACTTTGGTGTAATTTAAAAAGTGTATGTGAATTGATAAGATATTCTTTAAGGGGTATAATACTAACCCATCAGAGTCACATAGATATAATAGGTATATAAGTACATGACTCTGAATTGGTAGTAATTATACAAGTTGCAATTGCTTTTTTTTTTTTTTTTTTTTTTTTTTTTTTTTTTTTTTTTTTTTCGCGATTGCACAACGGATATTTATACGACAAGAAAGGCATTAATTTTCTGGCCAATTTATAAGTTCGTGACAATAGCTTCTTAATGGTGGTGTCCAACAATAGTCAATAGCATAATTTTACATTAGAAAGTTCTTTAAGATGTCTCCCTAATTGGGGGCGATGATTTTCAGTATACATAGAAGGGTTCTGGTGGTATCCAATCTTCTTCATCAGGTAAGTTGCTCAAAATCATGGGTCGAGGGTAATCATCTTTATGAATAAAACGACGGACCCTCTGTGGGAGAGTCATTCTTTGAGTCCTGTGAGGCGGAGTATTGATGGTGTAATCGGTGGTATTAACAACTTGTATAGGATGTTCTCTATCTGGCATGTATAGTTCTTGCATTGTATAAAGTTGTTTCTTTTTTAGGGTGTCAAGGCGTACATTTATGGCAGTAATATCTTGTTGTGTGTGTAAATCTGCCATTTTAACTCTGTCTCTCCTCCTGGTATCGGTAATAAAGCGAAGAGCACTATTCTGGACTCTTTGTAACCGTAGCATGTTGGTCTTTGTTGTTAATGACATTGGGACACAAGGGTATTCGAGTATAGGTCTTATTATCATTTTATACAGATGTTTTTTGACATGTTGAGGGGCTTGATTGAATCGAAAGAGTCTGCTAAGACCGGCTTTGGCTGTGTTGATCTTTTTAGTTACATGAGATGTTGAGTGGAGCAGCCTGTCTATTTGTGTGTGCATGTGTGTACATTTTTGTGTGCCAGCGTTTGTGTGTGTGCGTGTATATTAGTGTGTGTGTGTGTGTGTTTTTGCGCGCGTGGGTGTGTGTGTGTGTGTGTGTGCATGTGATGTGTGTGTGCATGTATGTTTTTGTGTGTGGCAGCGTGTGTGTGTATACAAAAATTTTTATTTGGAGACCAGTCATTTAGACAAATTTATTACGCTCCTCATACCCATCCATTGCGAGGCAGTCAATAAAGATTACAGGCGAGAAATAAAAATATATAATATTTACCTTTTAATTAAAATTACTTTGTTGAGAAAAAACGATATTACATTTAGAATCAGTGTTCCAAATATTAGTGACATTAGGTAGGCTTCTGCTATGAAAATGAAGAAATTTATGCATAACTCTAAGGATTGTACACCCCAGGTTTGACTACCATCAACACTGAGAGCACTGTGCTACCAGTGATGTGTTCACCACTGTTGGTTATTGTCACTGTCAGCACCACTGAGAGCACTGTGCTACCAGTGATGTGTTCACCACTGTTGGTTATTGTCACTGTCAGCACCACTGAGAACACTGTGCTACCAGTGATGTGTTCACCACTGTTGGTTATTGTCACTGTCAGCCCCACTGAGAACACTGTGTTTACCAGTGTTGTTTTCCCACCACTGTTGGTTATTGTCACTGTCAGCACCACTGAGAGCACTGTGCTACCAGTGATGTGTTCACTGATGTAATTGTCACTGGCAACACCGCTGAGAGCACTGTGCTACCAGTGATGTGTTCACTGTTGCTATTGTCACTGTCAGCACCGCTGAGAGCACTGTGCTACCAGTGATATGTTTACCACTGTTGGTTATTTTCACCGTCAGCACCGCTGAGAGCACTGTGCTACCAGTGATGTGTTCACTGTTGTTATTGTCACTGTCAGCACCGCTGAGAGCGCTGTGCTACCAGTGATGTGTTTACAAATGTTGGTTATTTTCACCGTCAGCACCGCTGAGAGCACTGTGCTACCCGTGGTATTGTTCCTCGATGACGGTTCCTCTTCATACGCATATTGCAACCCATTTGTTGACAGGACAACGGCAGGTATCCACTTACTCTTTGTAACTGTCAGTTTTGGCATTTCCGAGAATTTTTTTGCAACTAATTATAAGGTATACCACGCGTTTTTCTCCTCACAGACTAGTATACAGTTCAACTCCTCATCTCAAAGAAACTCGCGAATCTGTGGAGCAACCAATTCATCCCCATTGATTTTTTCTTCATTGAGCCTCGAGGATTTACCATCGAGGTTCTTTAATGTTGCCACCGTTTTGTCCAGACTATAACATGTAAACATTGTAACAAAATCAAGCTCTGGTCTTCAGGTAGAGAATATTAAACATTTTTTGTTCAAGGGTTCACTGAGTGTCAGGGTGGCTAATACTTCTTGATATAATAAGTTCTCGTCCGGGTATCCCACTCAAAGAAAACAGCAATACTTGGTGTGGCCTCACTGCAGTACAAGGAAAATAGCAGCAACTTCATTCGCCACAAAGTTGCCACTGATGGTTGTTGTGAGGGGAAAGTCAGTTCTGCATAACAAAAGTTATAATGTTCACGTAGTTAAGGGGCATCTTTTTCCAAAGTTAGCTGAAAAAGTCAACATCCAAAGCAAATAGTAAACTGACTTTGACACGCGAGTACTGCATGACTTACGGGAATGTACTGAAATAGTTTAGTTACTCTGGTAAGTAGGTTGATAGAATATCTGAATTCTGAGAGAATCAACTGTCAGAAGTCAGACTTGACTTAAAAACAAACGTTGCCATAACCAAAGTTGCGCAATTGCTGGTCAATTCAGCACAAGTCCGTCCCCATCACCACCTCCAAAAAATAATAAGAAACTTGAAAAAGAAAACAGCTGCAGATGAGAAACACTCATACACTGCGAAATTATTTAAATTACACCATGTCTGATTATATTTAGCATCCTCCCTTCCCACATTATATGTAAGAGCAACCTCCCTTCCCACATCATATCATCATATGTAAGAGCAACCCCCGTTCCCACATCATATGTAAGAGCAACCTCCCTTCCCACATCATATCATCATATGTAAGAGCAACCTCCCTTCCCACATCATATGTAAGAGCAACCTCCCTTCCCACATGTGTAAGAGAAACCTCCCTTCCCACATCAAGGGTAACAGCTACCTTCCTTCCCACATCAACGGTAAGAGCAACCTTCCTTCCCACATAAAGGTTAACAGCAACCTTCCTTCCCACATCAAGGGTAACAGCAACCTTCCTTCCCACGTCAAGGGTAACAGCAACCTTCCTTCCCACATCAAGGGTAACAGCAACCTTCCTTCCCACATCAAGGGTAACAGCAACCTTCCTTCCCACATCAAGGGTAACAGCAACCTTCCTTCCCACATCAAGGGTAAAAAGCAACCTTCCCTTTCCCCCATCAAGGGTAAAACAACCTTCCTTCCCACATCAAGGGTTAACAGCACCCTTCCTTCCCACACAGGGCAACAGAAACCTTCCTTCCCACATCAAAGGAAACAGCAATTTTCCTTCCCAAACCAAAACTTTGCAAACTTCTTTTCCCCTATGTCGGGTTATTGTAAATTTTTCCCCAGTGACGGTATTTCCCTTTTGCTTCTTTTACATTTACAGGTGAAGGTGTAAAGGCAAATTTAAATGGTGTGGTGAATACGGGGCATACACAAGACGAATTCGGGTGAAGATGTAAGGACAAATTAAAAGGTGAATATGCGGGTTCTTTACAGGTGAAGGTGTGATTGAACTAAGGTGAAGTGCCCGACCCGGACTATAAACACTCTGTTTCATCATAAATCTTCTATAATTTTCCATTGTATGTAAAAAAAAACTTCACTGGATAAGCTTATTGGCTTTAGGGGTTTAAAAATATTAGTATAAAAGTAAATAAAAAATTTTATTTTTATTTAGATAGTAGTTTTATTCAATTTTTGCAGTGCCCTTTTTTTAAAACAATTTTAAGACTTTTGAAAAAATTTTGTAATTTCTGCAGGAAATGTGTACAAATTGTCATCAGTAATTCTGTACCATATCTTTGCTTTTTGAAAATGTTTCCCGGGAAAATGTATCTAAAAACTACGAAAGAAAAACATAAAGAAAAGATTTTTTATATACCATAATTTAATATATTGGTTTAAAAACAGTTATTTCTAACTGGGCTGGGTTGTCTAGGCATATAGAGAATGAGGTTGAACATTGAATAATAATGGGTTTTGGGTTTAAAGGACAAGACTTTATTTCCCAGTAATTTGTGCTTTTCGTTATGATTATGAAAATTTCAAATATAACTTCCTTTGATATTAAATTTTTGATGCTGTGTGATGTAAAGAGTGAGGATAAAACTTTCTTTGTGGGACAGCCTTTTAAGGGAACAATGTTCCCGTTTAGTGACTTGGTCAATCTCTGCCTCGGGCACTGTGTGTAATGTACCTGTACTCCCCCCACACACTCTGCATTATTACACATTGTTAAAAATACTTTCTGCATCAACACTCACTAAACATCTTTAACAATGTGTAAAAAATGTCATTCCCATCCCCTCATTGGCTTTGCATTATAAAAAAAAAAAAACCCCCTATCATAGTAATTTGGGGGGGCTTTGGAGTGTAAACCCCAAAACACGCTTTTCCCTCAAGGGAACTTAACTTTTCAAATGTAGCCCACCATGGAGCATTACCATATAGATATTACAAAAATGTTTTAATATCATTTTTAACAGAAGATGTTTTACTGAGAGGGCACACAGAAATCTGGTGAGTAAATACATCCACCCGGGTGACTCGTCCCTTTCCACCAAAAGAAAAAAATTCCGTCCGGTTACCCCATCATGGTGAGGCCTTTTTTTAAAATTTTTTTTTCCCTTTTATTTATATTCATGTATTTAATTTCCCTTAAAATTTTAAATTTTATGTATGTATTAATGTTGTGTTTTTGTTTGTTTGAGCGAAGCATTTTTGGGGGGTTTTTATGTATAAAAAAGTGTGATGTTGTATTTATGGGGATCTTTTTTGGTTTTTGCCAAAAATACTAAAATTTAATGATACAAATAAGGTTCAAAACAAACCTTATTTTTTTTCATTAAAATTTTGGGATCGTGAACAGGCTGACATAACTGACCACAGGTTGACACAGTATGACACGCAGCATGACACAGTCTGAATAGCGTGCTGAGAGTCATGCCTAAAACAGTACTGACACCGCTAGACACAGCAGTGCCGACAAGATGAACAACAGTATGACAGTCATGCCACAAAAGTGTGACAGTTTGACAAACAGTGTGCAGTCATGACGCAACAGTGCTGGCACAGTCATGACGAAAAAGTGCTCGGGATTTTACCAACAGTGCTGACACGTCATACACAACAGTGCGACACAGTCATGACACAACAGTGCTGACACACAGACCAAAAATGCGACACGTCATGAAAACGTGTGACACCATGTGACAGTCATGACAAAGCAGTACTGTATTCAGACTAGCAGTACTGATAGTCATGACATAGCAGTACTGATATCATGACATAGCCGTACGATAGTAGGACCTAGCAGTACTGAAGTAATACATACAGACTGTAGTCTGACTTGCAGTACATAGTCATGACAACATACTGTAGTCATGCATAGCGTAGTAGTCATGACATGCAAGTACTGTACATGCAAGCGACTGATAGTCATGACATACAGTACTGATAGTCATGACATAGCAGTACTGATGTCTGGGAATAGCAGTGCAACAGTCTGACATGCATTTCTAACAGTTGAATAGCATGCTAACGTCTGGACAGCGTGCAACAGTCATGGCACAGCAATGCTAAAAGTCAGACACGCATGTAACAGTCAGACACAGCGTACTAAAATCATGACACAGCATGTAACGTCATGACACAGCAGTGTAACAGCATGACTAGCGTGCTAACAGTATACCAGCAGTCTGACACAGTCATAACAGCAGTTGTGCTGGGTTTTCAAAATGTCACCTTCATGGCTCATCAAGTTTCAATTCAATATTCAGTCATCAAAAATGTACTAAAGCTTATTATTTATGCTTGAGTCAATATTTTTTAAAATTCTCAAATTTCCTTACGAAATTTCCTTAATCAAAAATATTAATTTAGACGTAAACTTCTGTATTTTCCCTCTCCTTTTGGTTTAGAAGAAAGATAGAAGATGAATGGCCAAGTTATATGCTTCAGAGAGGGTTTTTCAGTTAGCAGTTTTTAGAACAATAATACGAAAAGAAATTAAAAAGAGCTTTACTGACTTAAAAACTGAGGGGGACTGACACCATCAGTTATTTGTCATCTTCTATCATGCGGAGGGCCACTGTCTATGGGCATCCAACACAATAAGCAGACTCTTGGATGTCCTAATTCCCGGCTCCGTGGGTTACGGATCTTTGGCGATTAAATCACCACCACCAAAGCCAAAAAATCGTAATGAAATGTAAACTTTTCCAATAGAGATTGTCAAACCTTGCGTCTTCTGTACTGGAATGAAAAAAATAATGAATTCGAAATGTCTCACTCGGAAAAATTTAAATACCTTGACTTTGCTTACTGTAAAAAAAATTTATCATTTTTGTTTGCGCGTGCGTGAGTGTGTGGGGTGTGTGTGGTGTGTGGGTGTGTGGTGTTGTGGGTGTGGTGTGGTGTGTGTGTGTGTGTGTGTTGTTGTGTGTGTGTTGTGTACTCACCCAGTTTTGGTTGCAGGGGTCATTATAGCTCTGGCCCCCCCCTTCCTGGTCGTTTCAGGTCACTCTAACTGAACCATGAACTTTATCATACCTCTGCTTAAAGATGTGTATGGATCCTGCCTCCACTACATCACTTCCCAAAACTATCCCACTTCCTGACTACTCTGTCACTGTAATAAAGTTGGTAGTATTACGACAATATGTAAAGTTAAATGGCACAAGTGCAACTAATGTGAATTTATTGTGGCAACGTTTCGCTTCCAGGAGCTTTATCAAGCCATTAATGGCTTGATAATGCTCTGGAGAGCGAAACGTTGCCACAATAAATGTCACATTAGTTGCACTTGTGTCCTTTTACTTTACTTGTGACTGAAGAATACTTTCCTAAACATCCCTGTGTTCATCTGTGTCTCACTTTCAAAACTGTGTCCCCTTGTTGCTGTGTCCCATCTCTGGAAACATTCTGTCTCTGTCCACCTCGTTAATTCCTGTCAGTATTTTATATGTCGTTATGGGTTACTAAAACCCACACCATTGTATGGTGTTACTACCACCCACACCATGGGTATGGTGTTACTACCACCCCACCATGGGGTATGGTGTTACTACCAAACACACCCTGGGTATAGTCTCTTACTACAATCGACACCATGAGGGTACGGTTGCTATTACCACCCACACCATCGGAAGTGTGTTACAACCACCCGCACCATGGGTATGATGTTACTACACCTCAACATGGGAATGTGTTACCACCACGCAATGGGTATGATGATAAAATCCACACCATGTGTGTGATGGCAGTACCTCCCACAGCAATGGGTACTGGTGTTAGTACCACCACACCATGGGCTATGGTGATATCTACCACAAACACATGGGTATGGCGTTTTACTACAAACCCAACCATGGGTATGTTATTACTACACACAACCACCATGGTATGGTGTTTACCACCACACATGGGATACGGTGCATTTTACCTACCCCACACCATGAGGTACGGTGTTCTATCTATATCACCCTCACAGGGTATGGTCGTTACACCCACACAATGGGTTCACATATTGGTAATTAAAATCCACACCATGGGTGTGATGGTTAGTACCTTACCACAGTATGTTATGGTGTTTGTACACTCACAGCATGGCGTATGGTGATCGTACCCCCCACAGCATAGGTATGGTGTTTAGTTACTGCCACAGCATGAGTATGGTGTTACTACCACTTAAACCATGGGTATGCGTTGTTACTACACACCCACACCTTGGGTATGGGTTACTCCTCCCACAACTTGGGTATTGTGTTACTACCATCCACACATGGGTATGGTGTTATTTACCACCCACACCTTGGGTTATGGTTCTTATTACCACCCACACCTTGGGTATGGTAGTTACTACCACCCACACCTTGGGTATGGTTGTTACTACCACCCACACCCTTGGGTATGGTGTTACTACCACCCAACCTACACGCGCGCGAGTATGGTGTTACTACCACCCACACCTTGGGTATGGTGTTACTTCCACCACCCTTGGGTATGGTGTTTACTACCACCCAACCTTGGGATGGTGTTACTATCTACCCACACCATGGGTATGGTTTGTTATTTCCACCCACACCTTGGGTTTTGGTGTTACTACAACCATTACCTTGGGTAATGGTGTTTAACTACTCCCACCTTGGGTTATGGTAGATATACCACCCACATCCAGGAGTATGGTTGTTACTACCACCCACACCATGGGTATGGTGTTACTACACCCACACCATTGGGTATGGTGTTACTACCACCCACGCCTTGGTATCGTGTTACTACCACCCACGCCTTGGGTATATGGTGTTACTACCAACCACTCCCTTGGGTTGGTGTTATTACAACCCACACCTTGGGTATGGTGTTACTACCACCCATACCTTGGGTATGGTGTTACTACCTCCCAAACTTGGGTATGGTGTTAATACCACCCACATCATGGTTATGGTGTTCTAAACCCACAACTTGGTATGGTGTTACTCCACCCACACCATGGGTATGGTGTTACTACCACCCACGCCTGGGTATCGTGTTACTTCCACCCACGCTTGGGTATGGTGTTAACTACCAACCACACTTGGGTACTGGTGTTTACTACCACCCACACCTTGGGTATGGTGGTGTTTCTACCACCCACACCTTGGGTATGGTGTTACTACCCACCCACACCTTGGGTTGGTGTTCTACCACCCACACACTTGGGTATGGTGTTACTACTACCCACACCTTGGGTATGGTGTTATTACACCCAACACCTTGGTGTAATGGTGTACTACCACCCATACCTATGTGTATGGGTGTTACTACCTCCCCACCTTGGGTATGGTTGTTACTACCACCCACATCATGGGTTTTGGTGGTTACTACCACCCACAACATGTGGTATGGTGTTACTACACCCACACCATGGTATGGTGTTTACTACACAACCACGCCTTGGGTATCGTGTATACCTCACCCAAAGCCTTGGTATTGGTGTTACTACCACCCTCACCTTGGGTATGGTGTTACTACCACCCACACCTTGGGTATGGTGTTACTACCACCACACTTGGGTATGTGTTACTACAACTCACCCACACCATGGGTATGGTGTTACTACCACCCACACCTTGGGTATGGTGTTACTTCCACCCACACCTTGGGTATGGTGTTACTACCACCCACACCTTGGGTATGGTGTTACTACCACCCACCACTTGGGTATGGTGTTCTACCAACACACACTTTTACCAAAGGTATCTATGTGTTACTACACCCACACTTGGGTATGGTGCTACTGCCACCCACACCATGGGTATGGTGTTACTACCACCCACACCATGGGTATGGTGTTACTACCACCCACACCTTGGGTATGGTGTACTACCACCCACACCTTGGGTATGGTGTTATACACCCGCACTTGGGTGTGGTGTTACTACCACCCACACCTTCGGGTATTGTGTTACTACCACCACACCTTGGGTATTGGTGTTTCTACACTCCACCTCTCTGGGTTGGTGTTACTACCACCCACACTTTGGGTTTTGGTGTTATACACCCACTACCTTGGGTTTGGTGTTATACACCCACACCTTGGGTTATGGTGTTACTACCTCCCACACCTTGGGTTGGTGTTTTACCACCCACACCCTGGGTTTGGTGTTACTACCACCCAACACCATTGGGATATGGTGTTACTACACTCACAACCCTTGGGTATAGTGTTACTACCACTCACACCTTGGGTATGGTGGTTTCCTACCACCCACACTTGGGTATGGTGTTACGTTACCACCCACACCTTGGGTATGGTATTACTACCACCCACCCCTTGGGTTATGGTGTTACTACCTACCACACCTTGGGTAATGTGTTGATGTTTGATACTACCCACACCTTGGGTATGGTGTTATACTACCCACCCCTTGGGTATGGTGTTACTACACCACACCTTGGGTATGGTGTTACTACCACCCACACCTCTTGGGTATGGTGTTGCTACCACCCACACCATGGGGTTATGAATGTCAGTACCACACTACACCATGGGTATGATGTCAGTACCACCCAAGACTCCAGTAACGGGACTTATCTCTCTCGTTGACATAGACCTGTATGCCTTTCATTCACCAGTCACACATGGGGTCCCCTCGGTGTTTGGCGCTTTCCCTGGGACATTAGACTCTTTAGTGCGTGATGGATCTTATAAAGAAGATGTAATGATTTATCCTATCAAAACTCTTGCTGCGATGTGTTTCCTCAAAAGATTTTTTTTTTCAATTATTTTAATGTGTGGAATTTTAATGTGGCTATTATATTAAAAACTATTTCGTTGAACTAAACTGCAGAAATATATTTCTCTTCAGAGATAAGCTGTTGCACTTCTTTATTGTGTTTATTCTATTTTTAATGTATATAATGTAGTTCAGAAGTGCCTGTAATATAGGCCTGTAATATAGGCCTGACAATGCAAAAAATTTTTTTTTTTTTTTTTACACGAAACTTAAGGGAAACTTTACGTACTTTATTAACTCACTAACCTCTTTACTTAAGTCTTAAACACCTGGTTAATCTTACTTGAATTGATTTTTGCTTGTCTTTATGAAAAAAGTTGTCTTTTATTTAAAGAAGAGGACATTCGGAATATTGAATTGCTGATTTACCATGGAGAATTTCTGAGCGCCTCTAGTGATACTCAACACATTCAGAGATGAAAACTTGATAATGTAAACTTGACCAGGACTCAAGTTAATGTACTGGTGTATATTCAACCTGTCTTCTAATAACTATGTTCCACTTTAAATTGGTTTGCAGTCTATTTTTAAGGTTAGGTGAAGCTCCGGTTTCAAAGCAAAAATCAATTAAATATCAAAGACGATAAACAGTCTGCCACGAGACAAGATAACAGGTGTCACTGCTGGGACTTATACAGTAACTACGTTATATTTCAAACTGTTTATGCTTCTTGAACAAACGACTAGCTGACAAGTTGCCTTCGGTTAAGAGTCACTGTCTGGTACATTTTTACAGTGTGGACTTTCTGTCAATGGTCCAAGTCGGACCGAAACGTCGTCGTAAGCTTCTCTTTTATGTGCGGGTTATTTTAAACTTGTGTTATAGCGTACATTACATATGATCTCTCTAAGATAAACATTAGAGTTCTCTTCAGTCTGGGTTCCAAGTTGTGTTTTTCAAGGTGGAAGGTCTCATAGTGTAACTGAGCTTCACACATTTACGTAACATTGCTGTTTCACTTATAAGTTAAAACTTATACGATATTGACAAGGACTCCAATAGAAGAAGTCACTTCGTCATGACTTTTTGGGGTATATGTGTGTGGTAATCTAACATGATATAGAGATAATTGTACTTTGTGTACCTGTGGCTAAATAAAGTTACGTGTGTTGTATTATCTTGTTTAAAGCAGGTAGTTGTTGGTAGTTATGAAGGTTTATGTTTGTGTCGCAATGCTGTTTGCCGGTATTTAATTTAAGTAATTTAATGTTACTTTCCATTTGATAATTTTTGAATGCCTCTTCTGATTTGGAAAATCATCAACGGTAATATTAAACTTCAGTGGAAACTTTTAGCAGCATTCTATATACTATACTCCGCTTTACAACACTTTCCTCATTCAGATTTCACAATTGTACTAACAGTTCTGACGAGCCAGACCAAGCTTATGTCCTATTTCAGCCATTGACCTATCTTGTTCAATAAGTTTAAAAATTCTACCGTTGGCATTTAAAGTACGGAGGCTTACGACACCTTTTTTTTATAACAGCAAAGCTTAGGACGCCATCGTCGACGAGAGACAACGAGTTAACGAGACTAAGAGGTAAACGACGGTAGAGAACGAATACACGGAGCTCAGACAATGTAGAAACGAACGAGTTGTGGGCGCTTAAACGGTCAGATGAATAAGTTTATTTAGGTATACACAAATACATTTACATAGATTAGCATAAATTGCAGGCATATGTGTAGAGAACCTACCCCCCCCCCCCGCAAACCCCCCCCAAAAAAATCAGCTTACTTATTTCCGTTGGGGTCCTTTTAATACCGTATTATTATACTGTAAAGATAATATCTCTATTATTATAGTATAAAGGAGATGTCTTGAATACGGCAAATGAGTTATTATATACTACATGTGTTGTTAAGCTAAATAAAAATTAAAAAATCATTCTCCTCCTTTCTGTGTCTACATTCATTAGGTAGAGGAGGAGAAGGCCTAAGTTGCTAATCACCTGCAGCTCATAAGACTGCCAATCCCACGAGCCCCTTTGGGGCGGGGGCTGGATGGGCAGACCAGAGGCTGCTGTCCCTACGAGCCCCGTGAGGGCGTGGGGGACTGTGGCTAGGTCCTGGGGACAGTTGGTCCCATAGATGAGGGGGTACTTTTACTCCTCCATGGGACATTAGGTCTCGAGACAATCCCAGATAGGGAACCAAGGCCGGGTCTCCACTTTACTTGGAAAGACCGGGCCGGGAGAGAATACCGGCGAAATAAAAAAAAATCAAGAGGTACGTTTTGCCCTCTTCTTGAACTGCTCCGCTACGGACTGGCTTTTGACATTTACAGGCAGTCTGTCTTCCAATCTCCTTTGTTGATATGTACAGTAAAAATGTGCTTGATAGCCTGGCTGTTGATTGTGGTGGGGATTACAAAGTTGTGCTCTCTTTCCCTAGTTCTTTGATTGCTTTGTTTCCACAGCATTAATTACATGTCCACTTTTGGTTCATACAGTACATTTCGCATGTGTTTCCAAAGTTTTTACCCCACAATAAAGAACATCTCTTACATTGTGTTATAAAAGTTTGTCTCACTTAGGTGCTGTAGAATAAACAGCAACATCCCATTCTCATGCTCCACACCACTGCTCGTGAGCCTGGTTGACAAACTCCAACTTCACACGATGGGTGTCTGGGTTTTCGATTTCCCGGCAAGGATTAGAAACATTGGGTGTGTTTCCATACATTTGCTGTTCCTATTCAACCCATCAGAAAATGAAGACCTGGGTGTTAGTCGACTGATGTGGGTCGCTTCCAGGGACAAAACTGACTAATTTGCTCGAAATGCTTGCATAACAAGGGGGCTTTTCTAGTCTGTAGTAGTATGTCGCTGATGTCAGCTAGGACTGTATACCTTGTACATTGTACTGAAAAAATTAAGATATCTATATTATGTTTAGAGCGAAATGACCTAAGGGACGGAAAAGAACAAACTATTGCAGTACCTACAGTCAGTGTCAAGCTACAAACCACATTTATTTGTACAGTAAATAAAGGCGTGGAACATACTACTGCACGTGTCCAAAGCCTGTCATAGCATGAGCCATGTTCAAGATTGATAAAAGCGAAAATGTTCCTATGTTATGGCTACGCGAAAGGCAAGAGCGATTTCTTGTCTATACCTACATTCGTGTACAATGATCTGATTACTATTTTTGATGTCAATTTTTAAATAAATGATTTTACATTGCCCCTGGTATATATCCTTTCAGATTAATTATTTCCAGATAGTTAAGTACCTGTTTTTAATTTTGAATATAAATATTACTTTTCACTAGGACCTCATTGGAAATAAGTTCACTTCATATGATTTTTTCCTTTTGTAATCTTAGGTATCTACACATATTCTGCTGTGTATTGTAATCTTTATATACTGTAGTTATGTGTAAATGTACCTGCTATAATAAAAAGCTACTTACCCTATTAATACGACTCTGTCTACACATTTTCTCTGATGTTGGACTAAACTAGAGAAAATACGGATTGTTTCCTTACTACTACAAGTCTCGAAATACCACATTTCATATATTATGTCAATTTATTCTACTGTGGGTGTATGTTATTTAATATTTTATTATTATATGACGAAGCTTTATACATAATTTATAAAATATTCATAGATGGATTTAACAAAAATGTCTGCATTAGCGTAACATACTACATTAACACGCCCATAACAAACTATTTTAATATGACGTAAAGACTCGTGAGAGAGAGCAGTTATTTTAATGTGTACCTGCACGGGGGTCAGCACAGGTGTGTAAGTTTATTTAGGCCACGGTACACTTAAGTACCATTATCAGAATTATATTATAAAATACGCAGTAACTTTAAAATAATTGAAATTTTGGATAGGTTTCCTGAATTAATCGACGAGACGGGAGAGCTCATGGAGAATGTAAACATAAACAGTGCGCATGTACGCTGTAATAGTGAATTAAGTTGGGAGCCGATATAAACGAGTTTTGGTCTTAATTTGAAATGGTCCGTATTAACGGAATCGCCGTAAAGCGGAAACCTCATAAAGCAGAATCTTACTGTAATTCGGATGCATCTATATTCGTAAAATCTAATTTTCTGAAAATTTCCCCCCCCCCCCCCCCCCGACCCCCCCCTAAAATGTCACTGTGAAGAGCTAAGGGCATCACATGTATGCTAGAGATAACGCAATGAGTGTCAGGGGCAACAAGATGTTCAGACTGCCTACCAGCATACATAAAGGGGATATTACCATAGAACCCTGGATGTTTTCAAGTAGGTTCTGGGACAGGCACCTAAAGTAAGTACCTGACCAGTTTCAATGCCAGTTTACACGCGGACCAGCAGTTAACAGGCCTGGTTGATCAGACCCTGATTGCCCACGAGGCCTGGGGGCAGGCCGGGAACGGGGCGTTGACCCCAAAAAAGTCCTCCCGACTTACCAGGTGTATTTAAACGAAACATGATTTTTGAGTTCTGACCAATTATTTTTTTGTAAAAATTTGTGTTTTTTTTTTTTTTATTTAAAATTTTTATTTTTTTATTTATTATCACCGGCCCAATTTCCCCACGAAGGCAGGGGGGCCCGAAAAAGAAAAACTTTCACCTTATTACTCCATCACTGTTTTGCCAAAAGGGGTGTTTTACATACTTTTTTTTTAAAAAGAAACATTAAACCCCTCCTTCGGTGCAGGCACTGTACTTCCATCTCGGACTCAAGTCGGCTGGGGGGTTTCCCTGAACCCCTTTTCATAATGTTACTTTGCTAACCCCCAACAGCACTAAAGTATTAAAAACCCCATTGTCTCCATTCATCCTAAAAACACGCCACGCATGCTGCGGGAAAGTCCAAGCCCCGCAAAAAAACCTCCTTTACCCCTCCCCCCAATTTTCCTGGGCCGACCCCTACCCCGCCTTCCTTCCACGGGGAATGTCACTTTTAAAGTTTTGTTTGCTCCATTCTTCCATATGTCCGAACCCCCCAAAAAAAAACCCTTCCTCGCCTTGGAAAAACAGTTTGGTAACCCCACACCTCCTCCTAACTCCAAACTACGAATTCTCTGCTTTTTTTCACCCACCATTGCCTAGACATGCCTCCACTGCCTCCAGCCTTTTCCTCGCTGCAACATTCTACCCCTGCCTCACCCATAAAAGAGGTTGGTAAAACTATACTTTTATACATTTCCCCTCTTTGCCTCCAAGGACAAAGTTCTTTGTCTCCACAGATTAGATCTCTAAGTGCACCACTCACCCTGTTTCCCCCTCATTCAATGTTGTCTATGAGTCCCTCACTTTCATAGTACCATCCGCTGGACACGTCCACTCCCAAATATCTGAATTCATTCACCTCTCCATACTCTCCTCCTCCAATCTGATATCCAATCTTTCATCACCTAATCTTTTTGTTATCCTCAAAACCCCCTTACTCTTTCCTGTATTCACTTTCAATTTTCTTCTTTTGCACACCCTACCAAATTCATCCACCAATCTTGCAATTCTCTTCAGAAATCTCCCAAGAGCAACAGGTGTCATCGCAAAGAGCAACTGTGACCACTACCACTTTATGTGGATTCATTTATCTTTTGAACTCCACGCCTCTTGCAAGACCCTCGCATTTAATTCCTTACAACCCAATCTATAAATATATTAAACAACCAAACGGTGACATCACACATCCTTGTCTGAGGCTACTTTTAGGGGAAATAATTTCCCTCTTCCTACATACTCTAACTTGAGCCTTCACTATCTTCGTAAAAATTCTTCACTGCTCTTCAGTAACCTACCTCCTACCACCATACACTTGCAAACATCTGCCACATTGCCACCTATCCATCCCTGTCATACGCCTTTTCCAAATCCATAAATGGCCACAAAGACCTCTTTAGCCTTATCTAAATTACTGTTCATTATATGGTTCACTGTAAACACCTGGTCCACACATGCATAATCTTGAATATGAATAGTGAAGAATACACTAAAAAGGCACAAAAAACCTGTAAGAAACTAAAAAAAAGGCACTTTATTTCCAACACAAAAAATGGAATAACGTCTTTTTGACCTCGCCAACAAATATTGGTTGTTAACTTGTACTGTATTTTCTATTATAAAATAAGGTGCCAATAAAAAGTTCGTTAATGAAGGAAGCTGGAGTTAACATTCCTGAAGACTTCACATATGTTTTCTAGCTTGTATGTTATTAACAAGTTTAATCTAAACCAATATTCACTTATAAAAATTGGACCTTATGTGAAGAGTACTTTTAGGGGTTGAAACGAGTAATCCTCTTTACATATTTTCTGTGGAAAAAAATTGAACTAATATTCAGGAAAAATTCAATATTCAGAAAACTGAGGAAACATTCTGAACAATTGGTTCTTCTGTATAATAAATGTGTTTATCATGGGATCAGTCCATCATGTCTCGCCGGAGGTGTGCTACTACTACAGTTTTAAAACTGCACTATCTCCAACCATTTTCAGACTGCAGACACTGCTCTTTCCACTCCAGGACTAAAGTGGGGCTAACCATTTCCTTAAATTTCCTTTTCCTAAATGTTCTTAGTCACACTCGAACGGGCATGTTGAGTCACAAAACCAGGGCCTTAGATCGCTTTTTCAAATACGTCAGCACACTTGGGGGAAGTCTAACCCCCTTGCCTGATAGACTAGGGGGTGATCGAACCTGCAAGATTTTAGTTTCCCTTGAATCCCCACAAAAAATTACTTTTCTGAGTGTGCTTTTTTCCCCGATTTAATAAGATTTGAAACTCGTAACTCAAAATCATGATTATACAAAGACTTTGGTAAGGCCCAAGCTTAAATCAGTCTTTGTGTTAATGTTTCACATGAACTGGCAAAACCCCAAATATAGAACTCTAAAGAAAAAAAAATACGTTAACGTTCAATAAACAAACAGATTATGAACAATATAAATTGAATATGATCCGCGTGGATGCATATACGAAACCCCGTTGACGGAGCCACCTCGGGGATAATCTACGGATTTAAAACCAGATTTGCCCCCCCCAACATGCAGTCACACGGGAGGGCCCAATGTGGAGAATATATCCAAAAAAATGCTTCAAGGTGTCGGGAAAGAAGGCCCCCCTCCTTGCACTTTGAGCTCCTCATTCAGGGGGGCTTTCTGTTGCTGTTCCCAATCCTCCCTTGGCACAACCTCGATTCCCAAACCACCCACTGGTGTTGCCCTTCGACTTGCCGCCCCTATTCTCGCCAAACACATGTGTATTTGCGGAAGTGAATCGCCAGACCGATTCGGGTACCACGGTCTGTGTGCCGTAGATCCAGAAGACAGATTGCAAGGCATGAAAGAAGTTAATAACATCATCAAGAGGAGACTCGCAATAATCGATGCCCAGTAATAAGAACCACTCCAACTATGCATATCGTATTGTAAACCAAATTGCCCAGATGGGTATCACCCTTCATGCTGGACAGAGGCAACAGATGGTGTGGTTCTATATATTGCTCATTAAACTGGTCGATACCTAGCTCCAAACACCAGAGAGGAAAAGGAGCGACAGCTGGCACTTCAGGGTTCCATAACAACCTAGGCAAAAGACTCATCATGGGTATCTAGGATTCAAGGCGGTTAGTTTTCTGGTTCCAGTGATTCAGCGCGGCGGGTTCAGAAGCTAATGGCTGCTGTATCCTGCGTACGTCCTCCAACACTGAGGAGATGATGGAGATTTTGCATTGTACTGTGATAAACATTAGCAATAAGCATTGAATTTTATCCCACAAACCTCGGTACTGTATATACAATCTTTGGTACCAGCAATGTATCTTTTAAATATTGTGGTACCGATATTAGGTAATAAAATATACCTATTAGTCAAACAATTAAAAGATGTGTGGTTGGTGAAGTGGAATATTCAAATGGCTATCAGGAAGAGATCAAAGATTTCTTCTCGAAGCCTTTTTTATCCACATTTCGGGGGCTATGGTTCCGCAATTTGCAGCTAGAGGAGGACCCCATCTTTTATATATATATATATATATATATATGATATAATATATATATTATATATATATATAATATAATATAAAATAAATATAATATATATATATATTATATATTATATATATATATATATATATATATATATATATATATATATATATATATATATAATATATATATATATAATAAGTGTGGTGAGTGTGTGTTGTGTGTGTGTGTAAGATATAGGGAGTACCTACCTCATAATTTGGTTTCTGTCTAGGGACCCTCATCCTCGGGGAGGAAAAGAATTAACTTGCTTCAAGGGAAAACTACAAGGTTCTCCTGAAGCAGTTTTAGAAATTTTCTCCTACCCCCACTATATTTTTATAATTTTATTTAAAACAAATACATTGACAAAACATTTACAAAAACACGATAGAAAGTAAAACAGAAATTATATATATATTATATATAAATATCTAGATATATATATATATATATATTAATATCTATATATAAAATATATATATATAATATTATATATATATAATATATATATATATATATATATATATAATATACATGTATAATAAATATTATGGTATATATAAAGGATATATATATCTATATATATAAATATATATATATTATATATAAATAGAGGGTATAGGTATAATATATATAGATATACCAAAAAAAATGTAGAGAGGATACCACGTCTAGAACTTTACTGGGAGCCTCAAATCCTCAGAGAAGACATAAAGTACCTCAGGGAAAACTCAGGTTCTCCCGAAGTTGTTTGACTAAAGAACCCTCTTTAAAATTAATCCTTTCTAAAATTTTCTCTTATAACGTTAAAGATATATATTTTTTTATATATGTTAATGTAAAAATGAACATTAATTTAGTCCCAAAAGAAAAATATTTTTTTCGTTAGGTCAGAATGATTTTTGCGGATTATTACATACCACAAATATTTCGCTTCCTTATTCGGCAAGACATTGCTATTTAAGCCAAAATAGCAAATTTACCTACTCTACCGATCTTTCTTATAATCTCATTAAACACATCTACTGAAGAAAAAGAAAATTACAGAAAATCTTCTACTTAATTAAAATATAGTAAAATATTGTTGCCTACACGCTCTCTTAAATTACAAAATATTATCATTCTTTCTTTATTTCAATAATTTCCGATTCCATAAGAAAACTCAGACACGAAGGATAATGTGCAGAAAGTTGGTTCGAATTTCAGATCGGATGATAGTTTTGTGTGGGCGTCCATCAGACGTTTTTGTGTGGGCCGTCCATCTGATAGTTTGTGTAGGGCGTCCATCAGAGTTTGTGTGGGGCACCTTGATGAGTTTTGTGTGGGCGTCCATCTGAGACTCAGTCGGATAATACAATCTACCAGGGAAAGGGAAAGAGAATTGGGGATAGATGCAGAGAGAGAGAGAGAGAGAGAGAGAGAGAGAGAGAGAGAGAGAGAGAGAGAGAGGAGGGAGGTAGGTAAGTGTGTGTGTGTTTATATGTATGGAACGAGATACCAAAAATGTAACGATACCAATACCCAATTCTCGGCTGTACCATACTTTTCCAAATTTTTTTTTATTTAAAAATTTAAGATTTATAATGACTATTCATGTATATAAGGAAAACTTGTTGTACAATAGGTAATAAATAATTTAGAAAAGTTAAAATGTTAAATTAACCTACTTGCTTGTTTACCTTTGTTTGTGTGTACTCACCTAATTGTGTTGCAGTTGTCGAGAACTCAGCTCCTGGCCCCGCCTCTTCACTGATTGCTACTAGGTCCTATCTCTCTCTCTGCGTGTGTGTGTGTGTGTGCGTGTGCGTGTGCGTGTGCGTGTGCGTGTGTGTGTGCGTATGTGCGTGTGTGTGTTTGTGTGTGTGTTGTGTGTGGTGTGTGTGTGTGTGTGGTGTTGTGTGGTGTGTATACTTACCTAGTTGTGATGAAGCGGTAGATTCACAGCTCCTGCTCCGCCTATTCACTGGTCCATACTAGGTCACTCTCCCTGCTCTATGAGTTTTATCATACCTCTTTTTAAAGCTATGTATGGATCTTGTCTCCACTACATAACTTTCCACTTCCTGACAAGTTTACGACTGAAGAAATACTTCCTAACATCCCTGATTCATCTATTCTGCATCTTTCAGAAATGACCCCTTGTTGCTGTGTCAGATCTCAGAACATCCTTCTCTGTCCACCTATCGATCACTCCTCAGTAATTTTATATTCGTATGTAATTGACAGTGGAAGGGACTGATCAGCTTCAAACCTTAAATTTAGCTGAGTTATCAAGAGAATGAGTCTTCAGTTTTAGCTTTCCCAGCTGGTGAGTTTTCTTAGTGGAGGTTTGAACTTTAACCTGCGATGTCCTCTTCAAGGGAGGGTGTGGGGGTCTCACTGGACTGCGAAGAGCTCTGGTCTAATGACTAAACCTTAATATTTCCTTCCTCAGACCGAACCTAATTATCCCCCAATCCTCCTTCCCTATTCCATTCTCCCCATTCCCTTTCTCCCTCCTCCCCGTGCCCATCCCCCCTCTTTTTCCCGTCTCTCTCGTCGTAGTCCTCTGGGTCCTCGCCTCTGGCATTACGTTTCTAGGTAGGGGAAAGTGTGCCGGGGTTCGTCCAGCTCCGTGAGGCCTCCCTCGGGTGTGGTGTAGTTTGCCGCAGAAATCTGGATTATCGGAGGCGCCCTACTTCCTTCCGGATCTCCGATAAGGGCAGGCAGGTTGTCTTGCAGGTTATGGTGTATGCCCAAGGCTGCCTGTCGGTTCTGGGAGGGTGGCAGCCGAAGGAGTACCTTTGTGTTGGTTTCCGACCGAGCCCTCTCTTTTGTTTACTCATAGATGTGAGTTGCTATCCCAGAGCGCGGTTTTACTGCGTGAGGGTAGTGTATAGCTCGAGTTCTACCAAGCTGCATGTGCACTGCTTTGTGGACTGGAGGTCCTCTCGGATGAGAGAGGAAACATGCGGCCCTTCTAGTGATTGTCCCCTTCCACTGTCTCTCTTTTTTTCTTTCTTCTTTTTTTTTCTTAAAAATAAACTAAGACAGAAGTTCCATCACCATGGATCTTCGTTCTGTGGAAACCCACCTCTTCCCCAGCACCTTTTTGTTACCACATCCTGTTTCTGACCTGGGCTTCGTTACTGGACCATTCTCCAACTACCCGACCCCTATGACCGTCTGCTGGTGACGCATCGTCACCCAATCCCAGGTGCATGAGGCTCCACCCATTTCTTTCTAGAGACTCTGCCCCTTGCACCCTATAACTATGCGTCCAACTTCCCAGAATATATGTGGACGTTTTCAGATCGCTCATATACCTTGGATACGGTCCACCCGCGGTACACGCCTAAACGATCTACTCATTTACACAAAATTAGGAAGCTTCAACACTACTCCGACACCCACTTCTTTACACACCCATGTTTTTACAAGTAAATACAGTGGACAAAATTTCTTTTTCCACAACAACCGACAACTCCAACTCCAGCTTTTTTAACGACACGTTGGCCAAAATAAACACCTTTCATACTCTTCGAAGTGGTTCGTGCATCGTTACAATTCAGAATGCAGAATAAGCTCATGATCTTTCCCACATTATTTTTCCATTGATAACATTCCAGTTCACAGTTCATTTGGCACTTATACTTTTCAATTCTTGCAGTGGTGCGTGGTTTATACGGCTTACCGTTTTTTGTACAGATGATTTTCTGTCTTGCGTGATATTTTGAACAATTACCCTTCAGAATCATCCTATCTCAAAGTGGATACAATAAGTCCTGCCCACTCGCGAGCATAGTGCCCTTCCAGAAACATCGCCCGCCTTAACCCGTCGACAGCCGTGATCTCCCGACCTCGGTTTAATTGCGGGCCATCGCCTAGAGGTCCGTAAAGAGGCCCCTACTCCACAACAGTGTCGAAATTGCTAGGCGCTTTGTACACCCACTAAATACTGCCGGTCAGGGGGGGGGTGGAGTCCCCGGTTCCTGCTGTGCCGAGATCATGACGATATATCTCAGTCTTCCCTCCACTTGTCCTCAATTTGCCAACTGAACCTCATCCTCGTTTGTTCCCCGCCATTGTCTGGTCAATCCCGCCGTTGTCTGGTCTATCGTAACGAACGAGTAATCCGTTTCTTAGAAGAGCGAAGCCTTAGTTTATTTATGGTTTGTCTCTCCGGCTTCACCTCATGGAATCTTCCTCGATCGGCTTATTCGCGAGTAGCTAGAACTCCAACTTAGCGGTCCCCCCCCTCCTACCATCTGCTCCAGTAATTGTGTCTTCTGGGCCACCCCAGTTTTCTAATTCTTTTTGCGGTTTTACCCTCTGAAACTCCCTGCTCCTTACCTACGCAATACTCAACTACTTCTCGCCCCTATTTCTCAGTCTGCAAGGACTCGCACACCTGCATCTTCTTCACGCCTATCACCTGCAGTACTAAACTTGTCTCATGATCCCAAGTCTCTTCCCCCATTCCTCCAGTACTTTACAATTACCAAATAGTTTTTCTATTCGGTTCTCATGCTCGTTCTCACTCCTTGACCTCCTGAAGTCCCCTCCCCCCCCCCCAAAATGGTATCCGTCTTTCCTTATCCGCTGAGACACTTGGCGCAATCCCGAACTATATTTGCGGAGAACCAACTCCATGATGGACAACGTCGCTCCTCTTTACCCCTTCTTATTTTTCCCGACCCTCGTCACCAGTCTTTCTCCTTCACAGCGAATCAGATTCCTCTTTGCTACACGCTTTCCTTGCCTCCACACATTGACTTCACTGACCCATAAATTTTAATCCGCTTCTTGTTTTGACATACCTGTCTTTGTGAGAAATACTGATATACAACGGAATATTCGTGGCCATCAAAGGGTAATCGGGGAGAGCTCCTGGGTTGCTCTCTCAGTTTTCCCCATATGTGTCGGTTCCAAGATCCCAAATTCGTTCAGCTGTTATTCGTTCCGTTTTTGGCTATTGTGCAGTTGCATTCATCTGATCCCTTTCCGATGAAATCATTTAATGAGAGTGCCGCTTCTTGTACGCGTGGGTATACCGTCTCAACGGTCTTTGTCTCGTCTCTGCTTATTATACTGGATGCCCGTATTTATTGCACAGTTTAGCTCCAATTCTCTCCCCTTCCCGTGCATTCTGTATCTCGGATATTGCGTTTCTTGATGCTGTTCTCTACCACCGCCATCTTTTAGGTGGATTTCCCTCGCCGTCATCTTTGGAGGTGGGGGGGTCACACTATGGATCTCGTGGTGATCAGTTTGGGGACTCTTCTCACTTCATATCCCTTGTTTTAATACGTGCACCAACCCCATTTTGACTCTCACGCTCAGTCTCCCGCTTGCATTGATCTTTCTACATGCTCCTCATCAATTGCACTTGACGCTTGGTCTGTTCTCCCAGATTTCCACGACAGTTATCACTTTCCTATCTTACTTCACTATGTATTAACCGAACCGCCTCGTAGCCCACGTTGACAATTTAGACGAGTAAATTGGGACTTACACTTTCATCTTATCACCTTTTTGTTTGGGAACCTCCTTCGTCTCGCTGTTGATAACTGTATCACCGTTTTCGACCTTAGTTTTATGACTGCAGCATCACGTTCTATACCACAAACCTCAGGCAAGCATTCTCGACATCGTACCTTGTGTCTCCCTGCGTGTGCCCCATGCCGTGCGTATGGAACGTACTGCGTGGGGCCGTTATCGATATAATGGGACCTCAGTATCGTCTTTATGAAATTTTAAGCGGGCAAAAGCAGTCGCTCGCCGCGCACACGCGACCCAAACCACTGTTACAAGACCTGCGTGTCCTATCATTACCTCGTCTACACTATGTGTGCGGTTTTGAAGAAGGTACGGAAGTTGTGTGGCAAGTACACTCTGGACCCAGCTCCTTTTTGCGGTTCTGGTGTTAGTTGTTTTGTGAGCCCCTCTTGAAGTTGCCACGGAAATGCGGAACTACTTGTCCGTGTCTCCCGACACGGACCAGAGGTTTCACTGTACATTGAGTACCGATGTTTTCGGAATATTTAGGCACCCGATGGAAATAAAACACTTCGTTGTTTTTTAGGTTATCTTGAGTAAACTACACTGCTGTGTGTGTATGTTAGATTACTATGTAACTGTATTTGTATGTTGTATATATCCCTATTTCTCGTTGCATTCATTATTAAGTGTATCCTAGATAAAATAAGAAGCCAATTTCATCCTAGTCAGAGAGAAACATTGATCCATCAACGCTTGTTGTACTGTCCCCTGTGGAGTTTGTGACAGAATATACGTAGGTGAAACAGCAAAAAGTTTGAAATCGTATCACTGAATCACGTAAATGTATGTAGGAACGAAACCTGAACAATGCCTGTTACATTCACCGGAATTCCACAACTACTGAGTGAATATTTAGCACGCCCGCCTATTGATCAAAGAACCCAATTTCCTAGACCAAGTGCCTGAATCATCATTAACCGCGTTTCTAACACAAAATATAGGCACTTCATCATCACTGATAGTACTTAGCAAGAAATCTTCTCAAAAGCAATAAACCCTGCCATCACAAAGCAGCTACTGCTACTACTTATTGCTACTACTGCTACTACTGCTATCACAACAATACTACACTACTACCAACCACAAAGCACTAAACTTTACTACTACTAGTACCTATAATGATTAATATTATTTTTGCAACCTCACTCTGTACCTATACATAAGGATCTGTGTGTCCCTGTAATTTATGTAACGGCCTGACAAAGCTCCCTGGAGAGCCAAACCGTTGCCACAAAAAAAATCACATTATTTCTACTTCTGTCCCTTACAGAAACACCTAACATATTGTAGGTAATTCTACTAACAATATTACATAAACCCAGCGTTGGAAAAAAAAACGAATCAATGCAACGCAGATTGCTTTCTCAACAAGGTGCTTTTAGGCAGAGGAGAACTGAAAATGAAGCTTTAACCTGGGTCAGTTACACAGTACCTTATCTTTACTAAAAGAGGAGAGTCTTTCACGATGGAGATCTGATCAAAGCGTGTATGAAGGAAGCTCCGGGAGAGTTATGCCCAGAAAAAACAAATCTGTTCAAAATACTGTTGCTCGTAAAATTTAGGATATAAGAAGCATTATATTTCATCAAAATGCAGACAAAAAAAGAAACTTTTAATTTCATTCTCTTATACTTGATAAAATTGAATGATATGAGTGACAATCATCGCCAATTCTGGTATTCGTCCGTGGCTCCGACACTTTCTGGTATCGTCGTAGCCGTCGACAATTTCTGTATTCGTCCGTGGCGTCGACAATTTTCTGTGTATTCTTCCGTGGCCGTCGACAATTAATTAGCATCAACGACATAGCAGTGCCACAACACAGAAGAGTTATCTTCAAAGAATTAAAATTAACTTTATTATACAAAGAGGAGAACAGAAAGCCATACTCACAAAGAAAAAAAAACAATGAAAGTACTACTCGCGAAGAGAAGAGACTAGGCAGGGGCCCGGCGCCCGGGCGAAGAAAAAAATCAAATAAGACTAGCTCCAGAAGAGAACAAGAACAAAAGGATAGCTAGAGAAGACAGAGTTCAGGCAAGAGAGGTAAGCCTTCAAAATCAAGGAATTGAAGAACAGCCAAGCAGAGGAATCAAAACAGCTTAAGATTTGTGAAGTTAGAAGCCATTAAGATAGTACTAAGCCTGAAACTAACGGTACTAGCAACCCACCCACAAATCAGAATTTTTGAATGCTCAAATTTGCACCTTTCACAGAACAGTATTACATCTAGCATAACTTACCAGATCTGAGAACACTGCCACTCTATGAATCTGATCATCACATTATGGGCTACTAGGCATGGTGCACATCCTGTGGTACAGCTTTAAATTTAAATTCTACTTTACCTTTCTGAGGTAATAAAAAATTATAGTCCCTACTGCAAGAAAGCCAAAATGACGCTTTTCAAGGAAACTACCATCATTACAGGGTCAGAGTTTCGTCATGATAGAATAACTCCACATCAAATCACATGCAGTATTTAATAACTCGTTTTCAGACTGTTTGATTCCTTGGATAGAAGCGCAGAAGTTCGACCACGACTTCGACTCATTACGACCCTGATGAAAGGATCAAGTCCTTTCCGTCCTGTAAACCTTTCAATTTACAAATTATTTAATAAAATAACAAAATGTTCACACATCTTCAGAAATGGCACAAGTCCCAACATATATAAGTTTGTGGTGTGAGCAAAATAACTACCCCGAAGGACCGTATCATGATATAAATCTCTGTTGGTCTCAGCAATACTGAGGGGCCCTAAAACATTGTTCCCTAAGAATTCCACCGGACTTCACGATGAATACTTTCATCTGTAATGAATTGGACATAAACGTCCAGAATGTGGCCAAGGAGGAAGCGTGAGATAAACGGGAAGTGTTTCACTGAAGTAATATTAACGCAGCTTTTAGTGAAGGTACTCTTAATGGAATGAATGTTTCGACAATTCTTAGAGATACTGGATGTTCCTGTATTGTTATCTCTAGTAAGCTTTTCCCTAACTTAGATTCTTCACGGTATAAAATTATTAAATTAAATTAAATTATGTTAGCTTTCCTCACAAATTGGAAGAACTATGAGAGTTTCTATGGTAATAACGCCGATTTACTCAGTCCCATTTGCTAGGGTTGCAGTGGATAGAGTTGGTCGTATCACTTCTGGTTCATCAGGAGGTCATAAATACATCTTGACTATGACTGGCTATGCGTCTAGCTTCCCAGAAGCGGTACGTCAGTAGAAGTTGCAGAAAAGTGACTATCTATTTTTTCACGGGTAGGTATACCCAGGGAAATTCTTTCTGATCAAGGAACACAATTTACTTCTGAATTAATGGATCAAGTTTATCAACTTGTGGGTGTTAAACCTCCGTTACATCCAAATTGTAACGGAAGAGTGGAATGACAATATGCTATCGTAAAGTCAATATTAAAGAAACTTTGTTTCCTTAAGCCAACTGACTGGTAAAGTTATCTACCATGTGCTCTTTGTAATGCGTGAGATTCCAAGTGATTCACTTGGATATTCCCCTTTCGAATTGCTTTATGGGAGACAAGCTCGTGAACCTCTATTTATCTTGAATGAACTGTGGTCCAAAGATATTAAAACTGAAGTTCAAAGCACTTATCAGTTTTTTTTTTTTTAGATCTGAGAGAAAGATTAGAAGAAACCGCTGATTTAGTTGTCAAGAACTTGAATATTTCCATGGAAACATACAAGACCTATATTGACCAAAAGAGTTCCAAACGTAAATTTAATATTGGCGATGAAGTTTTAGTCCTTTTACCAGATAAATCCAACAAATTGTTAATTTCCTGGAGCGGACCGAATAAAATAGTAAAGTTCTGTAATAAGGTAGATTATCTCTTGGATGTCAAGGGTAAAGAACGAATGTATCATGTCAGTATTTTGGAACTGTTCCACCGTAGAGAAGTTATTCTTCGTTGAAACTCCTTCGATTAAGATATTTTGTCTTACAGCTTAGTTAACAGTCATGATTCTCGTGAATGTAAAGTTTGTATTATAGATCACTAGTCTCGCACAGAATCGAAGGAACTACTTGATATCTTAACTGTTGATTCTACAACTAATAACTCAAACATCAACATCAAGAGTGAACTATCTAGTAAACAAAAGTCTCAAGTAAATGCCTTAGTAAATACCTTTTCTGACATATTCACAGAGATCCCAGGACTTACCACTACCGTTGTACACAAGATTGAATTGTCAGCTCATGAACCAGTAAGACGGAAAATCTATCCTGTTACTGTTCACTTACGGAAAACATTTGATAACGAAGTTAACAAACTCTTAAAGTTAAATATCATTGAACCTTCTAAATCAGCTTTCTGTTCAGCAGTTGTCATGGTTAAGAAACCAGACAATTCTTACCGACTGGCTCAAGATTTTCGTTATTAAATGTTATCACTAAATGGGACGTTGAGCCCATGCCAGTAATCGATCATGACTTGTATAAATTCCATGACTAAATTTTTCTCTGAATTAGACATCTCACAAGCGTACCATCAAGTGTCATTACACCCAGACTCTAAACCATACACTGCTTTCCCTACTCATAAAGGACTAATACAATATCGCACAATGTCTTTCGGCTTGGTCACCGCGTGTGCCACGTATATCCGGCTTATGAGAACAGTCCTTTCTGACCTCAAGAATGTTTCAGTGTATTTCGATAATATTTACATCATGATTTATGTCTGGGAGGATCATCTTACTACACTGTCGCTGGTTTTAAAAAGACTAAGAGCTCATTGCCTTACAATCAAACCACAGAAGTGTTTTCTTGGCTATTTCAAAGTACAATACCTCGGGTTTATTATTTCTGACAGTAATTTATCACCTCTTCCTAACAAGACGAAAGCAGTTCTAGAAAGCTCCTTCCTAACTACAAAACAAAATTGCTAAGAAGTTTCCTTGGGTCAGTAAATTTCAAAAGAGAATTTTTGTACATAATTAAAAGGTCTGACTTCCATTCTCACAGACTATTTAAAAAGTATGCAAAGGAACCTCTTGTTTGTTCTGAAGAGGCTGTAGAAAACTTCGAACAAAGTAAAGAATACTTTCCAATCCTCCTGTTCTAAAATTACCAGTTATTAATAAAGTCTTTTGTCTCCGAACGGATGCCTTCCATTCAGGACTCGGGACTGTTCCACTACAGTATTATGATGAGATTCACTTCCCTATATCTTCCACCAGTAAGAAGCTTCTGCGAGGGAAGAAAGATACTCCACTGTGGAGAAGGAATGTTATGCATTGGTATGGGGTGTAAGTGGGTTCAACTACTACTTATATGGAAAACCCTTTGTGCTTGAAACAGATCACAAGCCACTGATGTACCTCAGAAAACCACTTCTCAGATTGGCTGAACCGAGGGTGTACATAGTACTTTTCCCTCTGTAACTTAACATACTGCCTCCGACTATAAGTTTAGGAAAGGGGATATTTTGAGAAAAAAAAATTAAAAAAAGTGGGAGTTATGGTTGTTCAGACACCCAGGAACCACTAGCCTGTTACCGCCCACTCTTCCATCTAGCGGGCAGTGGCTAAACTTCAGTTCCTAGCGTCTGAGTTGCTTTAATTTCTATTCCTGGTAGTGGGTTGAAGTTTGGAGAATAACTTCACCTCCACTCTTCTCATGATCAAGTTAGGTGATCTACCAGGAGTATTTCTGTTCATTGATACTAATTTACCAGGTTACAAGTCATGACATTGAAGTAGAATACCAGTCTTTGTCTTTCTTCAATGTCATACTTATTTAACACTTATATAACCAGTGTTTTCTTTATTATCAGCTCTGCTGCTGACCTGGTCAACCAGGGTAGACGTTTGTTAATTGGAGCAAGATCCCTGTCTACAGGATGTGGTGGGACATTACGACTCCTCACCTCTAAAATCTGAATTGTGGTGATACAACCAAGCAGTGACAGGATTTTTCAGAACATGGCGAACACCGCCACCAGGATAAACCAACACCATTTCTTCTTAAAGCATCATCAGAAGACCATCCTGGGCAATAAGATTCTCATGTCCCAACATCCTACTGGAACCACAACGGCCAATATTTATTTTATTTATTTTTAATTAAAATCCTTAGAAAAACATAATTATTATCCATCAAGTTATTCATCTATTATTTTTCCTTTCTTTGTTCAATAGGAAGGCGTTCCCTGCACTGTAGCACAGAAGACCAGTACAAGACACACAGATGAACAAATATTTCATAACAGAGAAGAAACCCGTAATAACAGAAAACCATAATAACACAGAAAATGGTACATACAAGAACCAAAAAACTAAAACAAAGACTCACTTGTATCCTACGGTGAATGTGGGAAATGAAGTGTGTAGACTCACTGGTATCTACGGTGAAGAGTGGAACTGAAGTGTGTAGACTCACTGGTATCTACGGTGAAGAGTGGAACTGAAGTGTGTAGACTCACTGTATCTACGGTGAAGTGTGGAACTGAAGTGTGTAGACTCACTGGTATCTACGGTGAAGAGTGGAACTGAAGCGTGTAGACTCACTGGTATCTACGGTGAAGAGTGGAACTGAAGTGTGTAGACTCACTGGTATCTACGGTGAAGAGTGGAACTGAAGTGTGTAACTTCCACTGGTACTACGGTGAAGAGTGGAACTGAAGTGTGTAGACTCACTGGTACAGAGATCTGTACAGTAACACACAAGTAACACAGAACAATACAGTAACACACAAGTAACACAGAACAATACAGAAACACTCAAGTACCGTACAACTTCATACAATAACAATTCAGTAGAGTAGAGGAACATACTAGAAAATAGAAGAACGCTGCTAGACCACATTAATTAATAAAAACCAGCCAGCTTAAATATAAACAGCCCGCTGAATTATTTTGTCAAAAAGACTCGGAATCTAGGAGATTGAAGATTTTTTTCGTTACTGGAGTTGTGGTGGTGGTGTGGTGTGGTGTGGTGTGTGGTGTGTTGTGTGTGTGTGTGGTGTGTGTGTGTGTGATGTTTGTGGGTGTGTGTGTGTTGGTGTGTTGTGTGTGTGTGTGTGTGTGTGTGTGTGTGTGTGTGTGTGTGTGGACGTGATCTATTCTCATGCTCTCGAAACTTATATTTTATATAGAAATTATGATCAACCTATGCCAACTCCTGTCAAAAGGCAGAGGAATACAAAACCAGTTGTCCTCTCTAGAGTACGGCCGACAATGAAACCTTGCATGGGCTTTCGGCTAGCTGTGCTTCGTAATAACCGTCACAAAAGTTAGCCTTAAATACCATTTGTTAAATATTTTTCTACCAATACTCCATAAAACTGAGCGCTGTTAGCCAATTTCACGGGGATACCTTTCGGATCAACGGGATACCTTTCTTTCTGGGATCACGGGGATTAACTTTTCTTGGGATCACGGGGATACCTTCAGGGATCACGCATGATTATAATTACATCAGCCTTACATTCACTGCCGCTGCTGCTGCCCTTCTATATTAAACTGAAGAAGCCTACTGTGTAGGCGTAACGTTTTTGATTGAAGACACCTAACTGTTGGGTCTCACTCCAGCAACACCCACGGTATTGTCCCTGCCGGGTCCTTTTCCCGATGACGCTACATATGTTAGAGTACCAGACATGGGTACCCAGGAGACCCTGTCATCTTCACAATCGCTCAACGACTCATCCAAACATAATTACTCTGCCATTTCTAGTTGTTGCAATGTTATCTCTGTTGGTGTTAATGCAAAAATAAGAACAATATTTTATTAATGTTATTTTTATTAATGTAACACTCCGGTGAATGAACAAAATAAGAACACTACCGTGGTCTCCTATGAGATGGCTGGAGTGGAAATAATACCCCCTGGTAGACCCGCTTTTTGAATCCATAATAATTTGCGACACACTGTCAGCCTCTCAGAGTTATCTCTGAGTTACCAGAACCTTGCCACGTGGAGCCAGTGGTTCGTCTTTAATCCCCCCCCCCTCGCCTTCCCCAGGTTCATGTGTACCAGGAATCCAATCCGTGGCCCCCGATGTCTCACCTTTCCTCACTTCCTCTAAGGTCAGCCTCGCCTCTCTCTCTGTGCCTTCCAGCCCCACAGCTTCCCTAGGGTTATGTATCCAGTAATTCATCCGTCCCGCCGCCGGATGTTTCCCCCTTTCTCACTTTTCCCAAGGTCAGCCTCACCAACCATGTATTTCCATGCCTACCCCCAGGTTCATGTGTCCAGGAAACCCATCCGTCTACCGCCATAGAGTCTCCCCATCCCCACTTCCCCAAGTCAGCCTCAACTGCATTATTCATGCTTCCCAGGTTCATGTATCCAGGAAATCCATCCGCTCGCTCCAGATGTTTTCCCCTTCCCCACTTACCCAAGGTTAGCCTCAACAACAACCTTCCCCAAGTTTATGTATCCAGGAATCCACCGCTCGCTTCCCGATGTCTTCCCCTCCCCACTTTCCTACGGTCAGCGAATTAGGTCCAGTGCCTTCCCCAAATTCAGTGTCTCCAGAGTCCACTTGGTGTCCACCTCAGGTGGAATCCTTCCCCACCTTCCCCAAAGTCAGCGGTATTCTTGCTTTACCCAGGGTTTCATGTATCCAGGAATCGATCCGTCTACGCCGGATTGTTCTTCCTTTCACCACTTACCCAAGGTCAGAGGCCTCAACTGCTGGTATTCTGCCATTCCCAGTTAATGTATCCAGGAATCCAAACCGTTCGCTCCCATGTCTCCCCTTCCCCACTTACTAAGGTCAGCCTCAACTACAACCTTCCCCCAAGCTCATGTATCCAGAAACCATCCGTTCGCTCCCGGATTTTTCCCATTCCCCCACTTACCTAAGTTGGCGGTGCCGTTCCCCCCGGATCAGAGTCCTCCAGGAATCCATTGTGTCACTGAGGGGACTTCCCTTCCCCACTTCCCCAGAGTCAGCGGTTTGCACCCTCAGTGACCCCTTGCTGATATGAAACTTGGTCCTTGTCTAGCTGGTCCCCACGTAGAGACTGTCCAGGTAGGTGGAATTACTGAGGGACACACAGTAAACTGCTCCAGTAATAACATCCACCAAGACAGTCAGGAACTGTAACCAGCTGGACGAGACGAAGCTGCTCGTACACCACTCGGCCACCTCGGGGGCTATTCATTACAATTTGAATTCCTTCTTATGTTACACTATGAATTTATCCTGAAACAAGTTTTTTTTTAACTTATTTTAGCAGTTTAAATGTGTTTGTTGACGACATTCTATGTGAAATATGTAAATCAAATAAAGACGAACACGTTTGAGACACTAGTGGAGGACTGTGTGTCGTGTGTAACATGTTATTTTGTATCAATGAATGTAATATCTACGTGTTATTGATATATTGGTGTCATAATGTACCTGTTCTTGTGTGTCAACGAATTTCATGTGTACATGTTTTATGTATTAAAAAGTATCAATTCAAATCTCTAAATTTCCTCTATGAAAACTATAACCAAATATATAATACATAGCTATTTCTGGTGTTTCGTAATGAATGTTTGAGGACGGATATAACATACATGCGCGCACAAATGTATGTGTGTGTGTGTATTACAGAGTTTTACCATGTGTTTTAATAAAAGCTGTTTAGAGTAACACCCTTGGTCTACATGAGGCTTTCTCGGTAAATACTGTCTTCTGAGCAATACAATACATCTCTCACGTCATTAAGACCACAGTTGACATCACACGTCTTTATAAAGAACCACAGGTGACATCACACGTCTTTAAGACCACAGGTGACATCACACGTCTTAAGAACCACAGGTGACATCAACGACACTTTAAGACCAAAGGTGAACATCACACAACATTATCTAACACCAAGTATTTTGTGTAAATCTTTATTACCGTCCTTTCTTGCTATAATAAGCTTAATTTAATTCAACACAATTGCTCTCAAAACATTTGCTAAGATTAAAAACATTTTTATCTCTATAAATTATTATCAAACCAATAAATCCACCTATGTGTGCTTCCCTTTATATAAGTGTTTTTCACTTGGGTAATTTTCATTGTTTACTATAATGATCATATATTAATTTCTCTTTCAGAATTCACACTTTTCTTTGGTACGTAATATTTTGTCTTTTCCATCATTTCATCCATCATATTTCTGACCACCTTTAAATGGTCAACAGTCCTTTATTCATTAAATTATTACATTACTTTAAAGTTTTCCCTTTTTTAATAAACAATATGAACAAAATCATTAAGTAAATCCGAACTTATTTACAACTGCCTCACAAACCTTCAATCTTAATACATTCTAAATTTTACCATTTTGATTCTTCTTAATTGACTCATTTCTTTTATTCGACTGACTAACTGTTGACAGCAGAGTCAGCCAGGCTGACAGCAGAGTCAGCCAGGCTGACAGCAGAGTCAGCCAGGCTGACAGCAGAGTCAGCCAGGCAGACAGCAAGTCAGAGCCAGCTGACAGAAGAGTCAGCCAGGCTGACAGCAAGAAGTCAGCCAGGCTGACAGCAGAGTCAGCCAGGCTGACAGCAGAGTCAGCCAGGCTGACAGCAGAGTCAGCCAGGCTGACAGCAGAGTCAGCCAGGCTGACAGCTGTACCACGGAACTGTGCTCTTCTTTATTGGTGAATTATTATGTAGTTCATATAAGTTTCTTCGATGTTTACTTTTCACTTTCATCCGTACACATACACATCACTACAAACACACTACTACGTACACATATATATACATGTGTACACATACACATCACTACAAACACACTACTACGTACACATATATATACATGTGTACACATACACATCACTACAAACACACTACTACGTACACATATATATACATGTGTACACGTTCTCATAAGCATATCTACACTCTCCCACGCCACTGTTTAAATTAATAAGTTCTATATGAATAGTGTAAGAAAATTAAGAAAATTCTTGATCATGTTATTTAAATTTTCTTAAGAAACTGGAATGAGGGTTACAATATTTTGATGAAATATTTTGGAAAAGGATATAAATATGTGAAGAAGTGATTAACTTCAGAGACTTGGAGTTAAAACAGAGATATTCTTATAAATTATCTTAGAAATCCTTTAGTTTATTAAATTAATTAATATTTCTCTACAGTTTTCTCATACACACTTCTCTCAGCTCTTCAATAATGAACATAAGAAACATTCACCACAACAGATGGATAAAAGAAAAAAACTCGGTAAATGAAATAAAAAACTATCAACCTGGATGATTCGATCTACTGATTATAAGAATTTTGGTGGTGGCTGCCACAACCTGGCCAGTACGACGCCACAACCTGGCCAGTACGACGCCACAACCTGGCCAGTACGACGCCACAACCTGGCCAGTACGACGCCACAACCTGGCCAGTACGTACGCCACAACCTGCCAGTACGACCGTCCCACCACCTGGCCAAGTACGACGCCAACAACCTGGCCATACGACGCCACAACCTGGCCAGTACGTCGCCACAACCTGGCCAGTACTTCGCCACAACCTGGCCAGTACGTCGCCACAACCTGGCCAGTACGTCGCCACAACCTGGCCAGTACGACTGTGTGTTAATGTCTCCCAGACTGTTGTTATGTACTGTGATGTATCAATGTTAACCATAATATACACATCTGAATGAGTTGTGTTGCACTAGTTGCAGAGATATATACACACTGATTGTGGTGTTAAAACACTATGTTTCAGAGATAATAGGGCACACATGAATGTTTGTGTGCCTATTTGCAGAGATATATGACACAAACCTGAATGTGTGGTGCCACTATGTTGCAGAGATATATGACACACCGAATGTTGGGTCACTATGTTGGCAGAGATATTATGACACACTGAATGTTGTGGTGCACTATGTTGCAGAGATATATGACACACTGAATGTTGTGGTGTACTATGTTGCAGAGATATATGACACACTGAATGTTGTGGTGCACTATGTTGCAGAGATTATATACACACTTGAATGTTGTGGTCACAATGTGCAGAGAATATGAACACACTGAATGTGTGGTGCACTAAGTTGCAGAGATTATATGACACACTGAATGTTGTGGTCACTATGTTGCAGAGATATATGACACACTGAATGTTGTGGGTGCACTATGTTGCAAGATATAGACACACTGAATGTTGTGGTGCACTATGTTGCAGAGATATATGTCACACTGAATGTTGTGGTGCACTATGTTGCAAGATATATGGCACACTGAATGTTGTGGGTGCACTAATGTTACAGAGAATAAATGACACACTGAATGATGTGTGCACTTAAGTTGCAGTAGATATATGACACACTGAATGTTGTGGTGCACTATGTTGCAGAGATAAATATGACACACAGAATGTTGTGGTGCACTATGTTGCAGAATATATGACACACTGAATGTTTTTGGTGCACTAAGTTGCAGAGATATATGAACACAACTGAATGTTTGGTGCACTATGTTGCAAGATATATGACCACTGAATGTTGTGGGCCAACTATGATGCAGGAGATATATGCACACGAAATGTTGTGGTGTACTATGTTGCAGAGATATATGACACACTGAATGTATGTGGTGCACTATGTTTGCAGAGATATATGACACACTGAATGTGTGGTGGCACTATGTTGCAGAGATATATGGCACACTGAATGTTGTGGTGTACTATGTTGTTGCAGAGATATATGACACACTGAATGTTGTTGCGCACTATGTTGCAGAGATAATTATGGCACACTTGAAATGTTGTGGTGCACTATGTTGCAGTAGATATATGGCACACTGAATGCTTGGTGCACTAATGTTGCAGAGTATATGGCACACTGAATGTTGTGGTGCACTATGTTGCAGAGATATAGACACACTGAATTGTTGTGGTGCACTATGTTGCAGAGATATATGGCCACTGAATGTTGTGGTGGCACTATGTTGCAGAGATATATGGCATAATAGCCTTTTTTGGAAAGTAATGAAAAAGACAAAACTGTAGAAGGGAACTATTGAAAGAAGGAGTTTTGGTTTCACAGTGAAAGTTCCTCTCTGCTGTTATTGTGTTTTTTTCACCACCATCGTTGTTTGATATGTGTATAAATGTCTGTCTTATACACCAGATAAATAATACTGTATGTAACCTGTCTGGTCAATACCCTGATAGAAAACTTATGACAGGATTCATTTCTTAGGATTTCTGTTGGTAGGAAAATCAAGTTTATAAGACTGTGGACGCTATTATGGAGATTACTACTGGACAGGACAGTTACCAGAAGACTTTTAGTAGAAGACCTCCGGTAGGTTACTGTTGGAAATAGTTTTGGCAAGACTCTTTGGTAAAAGACTTTAGGTATCGATTCCGTATGTAACGTATAAGATGAATAAAACCAGACTCAGTCACGAAATCGTAATGGCACGAATGCAAACAACCGAACCACGGGCGGGATTTGAAACCCGCGGTCAGAGAGTCTCAAATCCCCGCCCGTGTTATGTTTGGTTAAGATGAAATCAAGTCAGATGTGTTTACAGTGACATATAAAACAGTGATAACATCACAAAAACATGAAAGTAACTCATAAAACAGATATCATACAACAATAAAATAGTATAGTGGACACCAACATTAGAGAAACCAAAGAAATTGAGATCATAAAACATTGTAGTGACAAAATAATTAGTACAAAATGAACACATACAAAAGCTTATAAAAACGAACCAACCATCATAATTACACACAAAATATATGTAATAATAAAACAGTAACAATAACACAGAAGAACCAGACAAAAACAATATCACAGAATACCAACAACAGTATACGACCAGTAGGTACAGTACCACAGAAGATCAGTCACAGTAACACTAACACAGAAGATCAGTAAAGTACAATAACACAGAAGACCACTACAGTATAATACACACAGTACCAGTGCAGTACAGTAGAGTAACGCAGAGGACCAGTACGGTACAGAAACATAGAAGACAAACACAATACAATAACACAGAAGACCAGCACAGTACAGTAACACAGAAGACCAGCACAGTACACTAACACAGAAGATCAGTAAAGTACAATAACACAGAAGACCACTACAGTATACGACCAGAACGGTACAGTACCACAGAAGACCAGCACAGTACACTAACACAGAAGATCAGTAAAGTACAATAACACAGAAGACCACTACATATAATACACCACAATACCAGTGCAGTACAAGTACAGTTACGCAGAGGACCAGTACGTAAGCAGAAAAACATAGAAGACAAACACAATACAATAACACAAAAGACCAGCACAGTACAGTAACACAGAAGAACCATCACAGTACAAAAACAAGAAAACAGTACAGTCCCAAACCACAAAAGACCATACAGCACAATTACACAGAGAAGACCAGTAGAGTATAATAACACAAAAAAGACCAGTACAAAACAATAACACGGAATATCAGAACATTACAAGGAACACACGAGAAGACCAGTACAGTACAGTAACACAGATGACCAATGCAGACAACAACACAGGAACCAGTACAAACAATATACAGAATTTTCCATACAGTACAATAACACACACGACCAGTAAAGTGCAAACACACAATATCAGTACAGAAATCATACAGTAACTCAGAGGAAACAGTACGGTAAGAAACATAAAAGACCAGCACAGTACAATAACACAAAAAGTCAAGTGCAGTACAATAACACAGAAGACTAAAAGAGCACAATAACACGGAGAACCCAGTACATAATAATACACAGATACCAGTATAATACTTAACACACAGGACCAGTACAGCACAATATCTCATAAGACAGTTGGAGTACAATACCACAGAGGGCCAGTAAGTACAAAAAACACAAAAGACCATACAGGCAATAACAACAGAAAAACAGTACAATAACAGACAAAAGACCAGTACATACCCATAACACAGAAGAACCAGTACAGTAAAATAACAAACAATACCAGTACAGTAACACAGAAGACTCAGACGTACAATAATAACACAGAAGACCAGTAACAGTCAATAACACAGAAGGACTAGTACAGGTACAATAACACAGGATAAAATAACCGAGTGCAATAACACAAAAGACCAGTACAGTACAATAACACAGAAGAACCAGTACAGTAACAATTAACCACAGTGACTTTCTGTACAGTACAGTAAACACGGATGACTAGTACAGTACAGTAACACAATGACTAGCACAGTACAGTAACACAGAAGACCATTGCAGTATAGTAAAACAGAAGACCAAAAGAGTACAATCAGACACAGAATACGGACTACAGTAACAGTAACACAAAGGACCAGTACGGTACGTAACACAGAACACCGTACAGTACAATAACACAGTGACTAGCACGGTACAGCAAGACAGTGGACAGTACAGTAACACAGAAGACGAATCAGAACATTAAAAAAAGAAAAAACAACACAGAAGACCAGTACAGTACAATAACACAAAAAGACCAGAACATACAGTTACACAAGACCAGTACAGTAACTATAACACAGACCGAGCATACAATTCATTAACACAGAAGACCGGTACAGTTCAGTAACACAGAACACTACTACAGTAACACAACACAGAAGACCAGTACAGTACAATAATACAGAGAACCAGTACAGTACAAAACACAGAAAACGAGAACAGCTAAACAAATCACAGAAGACCATGGCAGAGCCAATAAAACACTAAAGACCGTACAGTAACAATAAGACAGAGACCATACATACATACCACAAAGACCAGTATAGTACAAATCACACAGAAGACTAATACAGTACAATAACGCTGAAAACCATAATTACAATAACACAGAATACCAGCTCAGTACATTATCACAGAGGATTAGTCGTACAGTAAGCACAAAGGGCGACCAGCACAGTAAACCAACACAGTAACAATAACACAGAAGACTATAACGGGGGCAGTACAATGCACATAATACAGTGCAGTACAGTAAAAATAACACAGAAACAACAATACAGTAAAATATAACACAAGACCAGTACAGACAATACACAGAATACCATTAACGGTATACGGACCAGCCACAGTACACTAACACAGATCAGTAAAGTTTAACCAAACACAGAAGACCAGTAAAGGTAATAATACAACACAAACCAGTGTAGAACAGAGTACGGTAAGGCAGAGGAACCTAGTACGGTACAGAACCACAGAAGACCAGTACAGTACAATAACAAAAAACCATACAGTACAGTAACACGGAAGACCAGAGAAGTACTATAACAGAGACGGGCAATACAGTTCATTAACACAGAAGACCAGTAGAGTACAATAACATAGAAGGCCAATACAATACAATAACACAGATGACCAGTACAGAACAATAACACAGAAGACTAGTACAGCACAATAACACAATCAGTACAGTACAGTAACACAGGAGACAGGTACAGTACAGTAACACAGGAGACAGGTACAGTACAGTAACACAGGAGACAGGTACAGTACAGTAACACAGGAGACAGGTACAGTACAGTAACACAGGAGAAAAGGTACAAGTACCGTAACACCAGGAGACAGGTACAGTACAGTAACGACAGGAGACAAGTACAGTACAGTAACACAGGAGACAGGTACAGTCCAGTACACAGGAGACAGGTACAGTATAAGTCACACAGAGACAGGTACAGTACAGTAACACAGGAGACAGGTACAGTACAGTAACACAGGAGACAGGTACAGTACAGTAACACAGGAGACAGGTACAGTACAGTAACACAGAGACAGGGACAGTCATAATCACAGAAGACAGGTACAGTACAGTAACACAGGAGACAGGTACAGTACAGAAACACAGGAGACAGGTACAGTACAGTAACACAGGAGACAGGTACAGTACAGTAACACAGGAGACAGGTACAATACAGTAACACAGGATACAGGTACAGTACAGTAACACAGGAGACAGGTACAGTACAGTAACACAGGAGACAGGTACAGTACAGTAACACAGGAGACAGGTACAGTACAGTAACACAGGAGACAGGTACAGTACAGTAACACAGGAGACTAGGTAACATACAGTAACACAGGAGACAGTAAGGCAAGTACAGTAACACAGGAACAGGTACAGTACAGTAACACAGGAGACAGGTACAATACAGTAACACAGGAGACAGGTACAGTACAGTAACACAGGAGACAGGTACAGTACAGTAACACAGGAGACAGGTACAGTACAGTAACACAGGAGACAGGTACAGTACAGTAACACAGGAGACAGGTACAGTACAGAAACACAGGAGACAGGTACAGTACAGTAACACAGGAGACAGGTACAGTACAGTAACACAGGAGACAGGTACAATACAGTAACACAGGAGACAGGTACAGTACAGTAACACAGGAGACAGGTACAGTACAGTAACACAGGAGACAGGTACAGTACAGTAACACAGGAGACAGGTACAGTACAGTTAAGACACAGGAGACAGGTACAGTACAGTAACACAGGAGACAGGTACAGTACAGTAACACGGGAGACAGGTACAGTACAGTAACACAGGAGACAGGTACAGTACAGTAACACAGGAGACAGGTACAGTACAGTAACACAGGAGACAGGTGCAGTACAGTAACACAGAAGACAGGTACAGTACAGTAACACGTAAGACCAGTACAGTACAGTAACACAGAATACAAGTAGAATACAAAAAGACAGAAGACCAGTATATTACAATAAGACAGAAGACCAGTACAGAACAATAACACAAAAGACCAGTACAGTACTATAACACAGAATGCCAGTACAGAACAATAACACAGAAGACCAGAATAGTACAATAACACAGAGTACCAGTACAGTACAATAACACAGTAGACTAGTACAAAGAATAACACAAGAAAGTACAATTACAATAACGTAGACTACAATACAGTTCACTAACACAGAACACCACTAACAGTACAATAACACAGAATACCAGTACAGATACAAGAAGCACGCAGGAACAGTTCAGGACAGTTACACAGAGGACCACTACGGTTCAAACAACATAAACACCAGTACAGTACAATAACACAGAATACCAGTACAGTACAGTAAGCACACAGGAACAGTCCAGTACAGTTACATAAGGACCACTTAACGGTTCAATAAAATAGAAGACCATAGCGTACAATAACACAGAGGCCCAGACAATAACGCAGGAGACAAGAGAGTACAATAACACGGAAGACAGAAAATAACAATAACACAGAAGTCCAGTGCAGTAACAGTGACACAGAAAACCAGTACAGCAACAAAAACAAGAAACCAGGACACGAAGAGAGGGGTGGTGGACTGCATTTTCCTGGACTGCATGGAAAGCCTTCGACACAGTTCCTCAAAAAGAGATTAATGCAAGCTTGAGGGCTAGCATTCCAGGGCTATCACAGGAAGGGCACTGCAAATGGATCCAAGAATACCTGACAGGGAGGCAACAACGAGTCATGGAGTGAAGAGGTATCACAGTAGCGTTGTGACGAGCGAGGTCCCACAGAGTCAGTTCTAGGACCAGTGTTTATTTTTGATATAAATGTGAATGACATGATGGAAGGATAGACCTGAAGTGTCACAGTTCCAGATGATGTGAAGTTGATGAGAAAGATAAAATCGTATAGGATCAGCAGGATACAGAGTAGACCTGTAACAGGCCGGTACACCTGTCCAGAAACTGGCTTCTCGATTTCAACCCTGCCAATGCAAAGTCTATGAAGATTGAGGAAAGGCAGAGAAGACTGCAGACAGAGTATAGGCTAGGTGGACAAAGTACTGCCAAACCTACGCTCAAGGAGAAAGATCTTTGGGGTGTCATAACACCGGCAGGTTCTCCGAGGCACACATCAACCAATAACTGCTGCAGCATATGCACCTGGTAAAACTGAGAAATAGCGTTCCAATACCTTAATAAGGAATCGTACACGACACCTTTGTACACTGTGTATGTTTATGCCCATACTGGTTAATGCAACACCTATTTGGAACCCAAACCTGGTCAAGCACACAATAAGTTAAGAAATACAAAGGTTTTGGGGCAACAAGGCTATCCCAAGGCTCCCGAGAATGTCGTACGAAGGAAAGGTTTGAGGGAAATCGGACTGACGACACTGAGGACAGAAGGTCAGGGAAGACAGGATAAACGACATACAAGATACTTTTCGTGGAATAGATAAGGTGGAACAAGGACAGGATGTTTCCAGAGAGGAGACACAGAAACAAGGGTTCACAATTGGGAAGTTGAAGACTCAGACAGTCACAGGGATGATAAATTAGACCATGTGCAGACACTGGGTATCTTTATTGAGGAAACGTTTCGCCACACAGTGGCTTCAATCAGTCCATACAAAGGAGAATCTTGAGAACAGGAGGAGAAATAAGTAATCAGTCCCTCAACCTTGAGTCGATGTGTCAGTCATCAATCTTGAATAGAATACGGCAACGTGCGAGGAGCATATAAACCGATTTGGCAGGAGAGTGCACCTCTCCTGCCAACGGTTTAAAGCTCCTTCTCAGCACGTATGCCGTATTCTATTCAAGTTGATGGACTGACCACATCGACCAAGTGAGGGACGATTACCCTCATTCCCTCCTGTTTCTTCAAGATTCTCCTTAGTATGGACTGATGAAGGCCACTGTGTGGCGAAACGTTTCCTCAATAAAGATACCCAAAAGTTGCACCATGTGTCTAATTTTCAACAGTCGGTTCTCTGAACCATCATCTAGTCACAGGATGTTAGAAGTGATTTCTTTCAGTTCCATAAAGACTTCCAGGAATGGAAATACCTAGCACGTGACGTAGTGTAGGCAGGACCATACATAGCTTTAAGACAGTATGAGAAAGCTCAGGGACAGAGAAAGAGAGGACCGTAGTAGCGATCAGTGAAGAGGCGGGGCCAGGAGCTGAGTCTCGACCCCTCCAACCACAATTAGGTGAGTACACACACACACAAATACTTATTAAAAGTAATATGTTTGCAGCTGGAGTCCTGAGGTTTTGGACTCTAATTAATTTACCTGATGTTTGGTCAGGTAAATAATAACATTAATATTCTATAATACCACAAAATAAAATTATGTATATGGTTCACTTTAACATATAGTTGATATATTGTGTTTACTTGTTTGTAGTGTGTGGACTCACTGTATCTACGGTGAAGTGTGGAACTGTAGTGTGTGGACTCACTGTATCTACGGTGAAGTGTGGAACTGAAGTGTGTGGACTCACTGTATCTACGGTGAAGAGTGGAACTGAAGTGTTTAGACTCACTGTATCTACGGTGAAGTGTGGAACTGAAGTGTGTGGACTCACTGTATCTACGGTGAAGAGTGGAACTGTAGTGTGTGGACACACTGTATCTACGGTGAAGAGTGGAACTGAAGTGTGTGGACTCACTGTATCTACGGTGAAGAGTGGAACTGAAGTGTGTGGACTCACTGTATCTACGGTGAAGTGTGGAACTGAAGTGTGTGGACTCACTGTATCTACGGTGAAGAGTGGAACTGTAGTGTGTGGACTTCACTGTTATCCTCTAGGGTGAAGAGTGGAACTGAAGTGTGGTAGATTCACACTGTATCTACGGTGAAGTGTGGAAACTGAAGTTTGGTGGACTCACCTGTATCTACGTGAAGAGGTAAACTGAGTGTGTAGACTCACTGTATCTACGGTGAAGTGTGGAACTGAAGTGTGTAGACTCACTGTATCTACGTTGAAGTGTGGAACTGAAGTGTGTAGACTCACTTGTATCTACGGTGAAGTGTGGAACTGAAGTGTGTAGACTCACTGGTATCTACGGTGAAGTGTGGAACTGAGTGTGATACTCATGGTATCTACTGTGAAGTGTGGAATCTGAAGTGTGTAGACTCACTTGTATCTACGGTGAAGTGTGGAACTGAGTGGTGTAGACTCACTTTACTACGGTGAAGTGTGGAACTGAGTGTGTACTCACTGTATCTACGGTGAAGAGTGGAAACTGAAGTGAGTAGACTCACTGTATCTATCGGTGAAGATTGTAACTGAAGTGTGTAGACGTCACTGGTAATCTACGTGAAAGTGGGAACTGAAGTGTGTAGACTCATTGTATCTACTACGGTGAAGTGTGAACTTGAAGTGTGTAGACTTCACTGTATCTACGGTGAGTGTGGGAACTGAAGTGTGTATACTCACTGTATCTACGGTGAAGTTGGACACTGAAGTTGTAGACCTCACTGTATCTACGGTGAGTGTGGAACTGAAGTGTGTAGACTCACTGTATCTACGGTGAAGTGTGGAACTGAAGTGTGTAGACTCACTGTACCTACGGTGAAGAGTGGAACTGAAGTGTGTAGACTCACTGGTATCTACTGTGAAGTGTTGGAAACTTGAGTGTGTAGCTCATTGGTAACTACGGTGAAGTGTGGAACTGAAGTGTGTAACTCCACTTGTATCTTATCTACGGTGAAGTGTGGAACTGAAGTGTGTAGACTCACTGTATCTACGGTGAAGTGTGGAACTGAAGTGTGTAGACTCACTGGTATCTACGGTGAAGTGTGGAACTGAAGTGTGTAGACTCATTGGTATCTACGGTGAAGTGTGGAACTGAAGTGTGTAGACTCAACTGTCTACGGTGAAGTGTGGAACAGAAGTGTGTAGAACTCAACTGTATCTACGGTGAAAGTGTGGAACTGAAGTGGTGTAACTCATTTGGTATCTACGGTGAAAGTGTGAACTAAGTGTTGACTCATTGGTATCTACGGTGAAGTGGTGGAATGAAGTGTGTAGACTCAAACCCCTTGTATCTACGGTGAAGTGTAAATGAAGTTTGTAGAACTCACTTTGTATCTACGGTGGAAGTTGTGGAACTGAAGTGTGTAACTCACCTGAATCTACGTTGAAGAGTGGAACTGAAGTGAGTAACTCACTGTATCTACGTTGAAGATTGTAACTGAAGTTGTAGAACTCACTGTGTACTACGGTGAATTGGGAACTGAAGTGTGTAGACCACATTGTATCTACGGTGAAGTGTGAACTGAAGCTGTGTAACTCACTGTATCTACGGTTGAATGTGGAACTGAAGTGTGTAGACTCCACTGTATCTTACGGTGAAGTGGTGGAACTGAAGAGTGTAGACTCACTGATCTAACGGTGAAGTGTGAACTGAATGTGTAACTCACTGTATCTACGGTTAAGTGTGGAACGAAGTGTGTAGACTTCACTGTACCTACGTGAAGAGTGGAACTGAAGTGTGTAGACTCACTGGTATCTACGTGAATGTGGAACTGAAGTGTGTAGACTCAATTGGTTATCTACTGGTGAAGTGTGGAACTGAAGTGTGTGACTCACTTGAATCTACGTGAATTGTGGAACTGAAGTGTGTAGACTCAACTGTATCTACGGTGAAGTTGTGGCACAGAAGTGTGTAGACTCACTGTATCACGTGAAGTGTTGAACTGAAGTGTGTAGACTCATTGTATTACGTTGAAGTGGGAACTGAAGTGGTGTAGACTCACTGATCACGTGAAGTGTGGAACTGAAGTGTGTAGACTCACTGGTATCCAACGGACGGTGAAGTGTGGAACTTGAAGTGTTAGACTCATTGGTATCTACGGTACGTGTGGAACTGAAGTGTTAGACTCACTTGTATCTACGGGTTGAAGTGTGGAACTGAAGTGGTAGACTCACTTGTATCCTACGGTGAATGTGGGAAATGAAGTGTGTAGACTCACTGGTATCTACGGTGAAGAGTGGAACTGAAGTGTGTAGACTCACTGGTATCTACGGTGAAGAGTGGAACTGAAGTGTGTAGACTCACGGTATCTACGGTGAAGAGTGGAACTGAAGTGTGTAGACTCACTGTATCTACGGTGAAGAGTGGAACTGAAGCGTGTAGACTCACTGGTATCTACGGTGAAGAGTGGAACTGAAGTGTGTAGACTCACTGGTATCTACGGTGAAGAGTGAAACTGAAGTGTGTAACTTCCACTGGTACTACGGTGAAGAGTGGAACTGAAGTGTGTAGACTCACTGGTACAGATATCTGTACAGTAACACACAAGTAACACAGAACAATACAGTAACACACAAGTAACACAGAACAATACAGAAACACTCAAGTACCGTACAACTTCATACAATAACAATTCAGTAGAGTAGAGGAACATACTAGAAAATAGAAGAACGCTGCTAGACACATTAATTAATAAAAAGACCAGCCAGCTAAATTATAAGACAGCCCGCTGAATTATTTTGTCAAGACGTCGAATCTAGGAGTTTGAAGATTTTTTTTCGTTACTGGAGTTGTGTGTGTGTGTGTGTGTGTGTGTGTGTGTGTGTGTGTGTGTGTGTGTGTGTGTGTGTGTTGGGGGGTGTGTGTGTGTTGGTGTGTGTGTTTTGTGGTGTTGTGTGTGGGGGGTTGTTGGACGTGATCTATTCTCATGCTCTCGAAACTTATATTTTATATTAGAAATTATGATCAACCTATGCAACTCCTGTCAAAAGGCAGAGGAATACAATAACCAGTTGTCCTCTCTAGAGTACGGCCGACAATGAAACCTTGCATGGGTTTTCGGCTAGCTGTGCTTCGTAACCGTCACAAAAGTTAGCCTTAATACCAGTTGTTAAATTTTTTTCTACCCAATACCCCATAAAACTGAGCGCTGTTAGCCAAATTTTTAGTATCATAAGATGTATGGTTTATATTCCACTTTGAAGGAATAATTTGGAACCTAAATTAAGGATACTATGTCCACTTGCAACTTCAGTACTTAGTATTGTTACCAAGAACGTTAATGAAGCAAGATTCACGTAGCTCTCTGAACACGTTATTTACCCGACCGACTTATAAGGCACTGTTTTGCTGGTCAGCTGGTGAAATCTCGTCTCCCGTCTGATAAGTTTCTTGCATGTTACGTTCGTGACTGAAGAGAATAATCTGTGCTAGAGAAAGCAACGCTGAAATAAGAATTTAGAATGCCTGTTTCAATAGAAAAATACAATCAGACATAAACCCCACCTGTTTAACATTGGATGAAAGCCCCCTGCAGCCACTCAGCAAGACGACGCCAGCTACACTGAGGCTCCCTGGGCTGATGTACTAGGAACTTCTTCTTGACGACTTCTGTGAAGCTTTCTTTATGAGGACTTCAGTAGGATTTCTTCTGTGAGGACTTTTTTTGTGAGTACTTTTTTCTGTATGGACTTCTTCTGTGAGGACTTTTTCTGGGAGTACTTCGTCTGTATGGACTTCTTCTGTGGTACTTCTTTTTGTGAGGACTTCTGTGAGAACTTCTTTTATGAGGGTTTCTGTGGGACTTCTTCTATGAGGACCTCTTTTGTGAGGACTTCTGTGAGGGTTTCGGGATCGCGAAATTAAAGATTATTTTTCACTATTTAGTTACGGTCCTATGATCTATTTCAGCGTTTGTGGATACAGAAATGAGGGCAGGTGTGTCTTCCATGCCTGGTGCCCACGTGTTCCAATTACTGTTACACCACTTGGAGGATGAAAGGAGAAATTTTTGTTGTAGGCTTACTCAGAAAATGAAAAATCCATGAACGGTGAGTTATACACCAGAAACGAACTAGGCGTCATAACAGGATTTTAGAGGGGTCAGAAACTACACTCAACAAATTAAAATTGTTTTATTGGGCTGCGTTGTGAGGTTTC
>NC_069475.1:29114866-29131535 GCF_026875155.1 Cherax quadricarinatus | reverse complement strand
TATTATTCACCCATTTTGGGTCTTTCTATTTGATCTTTTTTCCCTTTTAAAGGGATAAACTTTCTTTGAGCAGCTGTATTTTTTCCCTTCAAGGGCAAGGGGCAGTCAAAAGTGTGAATTTAAAGTGATTTCCTTGGGGGGATAAGCCACCAATGAAGGTCACTGGAAAAACCAAACAAGTTGGAAAAAAACATCTCGCGCAATTGCAGATATTCAAAGACCGGAAATATTGGGTCTCCCCGTTTGGGGGTATACCTTTTTTGAATGTTGCAATTTTGCAATTGTTGTAAAAAAACAAAAATAAATTTTTTTTAATTTTTTTTTTTTTTACAAGTAACAATATAAAAAACATAAAGGAACTTTTTCGAACAATTTGTAACCAAAAAAAAAATAGAAAGGAAAATACTTTCAACAATGACACTTTGCAATGGGATGCAACTTACAAAAAAATATTCCTGATTTCCCCTGAGAAAAAAACAATCATTTCACATCACTAATTTGCAAATGAAACTTCAGGAAAAATTTCTACCTTTTTTATGCACAGATTTACTTTACATATGCACAGCAAAAGGGATGTGACATGATTATTCTTTTTGCTGCAAAATTCATAAAAGCGTTTTACCTACCCGGGCCCAGTGACCTAGCTGTTTACCCCAGCCTCAACTGTCTCGGGCCTTTCTGCACGTTGGTCTGAAATGCGAGGGGTTTCCACGTTTGAAAAATGGCATTACTGTTTAACCAAAAGAATACGGGGTGAATCTGGGACTTCGTCTCATGGTGGTGCGGTTGCCCTTTTGTCCTTTGGATCTTGCGTGACAGATTTTCTCAAGCCTGAATAGCTTCGTGGTGTGCAGGGCATGTTTGTGCCTAAAATCACGACGTAAAAAAACCCATGCATTCAACAACAGAAAAAAATCCAAAAAATAAGCAAAGAGCCCCATGTACCAACCCTTTGATTTCTTTGGTTTTTGTAAAGATGGACCAACATTTTACTTTGCGATCCCTCCCTGTTTGCGTTGTATTCTTATGATGCCGGGCACCAAAATGGGCTTTCTTCTTTGACCCTTTTCATATTTTTAAAAGACCCAAAAGGGTAACTCCCACACTTTTTTGATAGGTCCAAATTTTTTCCTTCCTCTTACAAAAGGAATTTTCTTTTCTTTGGGAAAACAAAAAAGCCCCTGGCCACATTATTCTTTTTCATTTCTTTCACAGGATATTTGGCTTCCACAAACTATTATCACGTATTTTTCCAGTGTACCTGCAGTTATACTTGTCCTCAACCTTGACCAAGGTAAGGGCTTGAAAAGAAAATTATCAGCATAGACTGCTGATGTTTTTCTTTGGTCAAGAGATGCTGCAAGTACAAGAACAATCCTGGAACCTTTGGGGTTTTTTTTTTTCTTTTTGACGCTTTTGTGGGTTCTAAAATTTGGGGTTTACCTTGATCATCATATATCTTTATGATTCCTCTTCAGCTACGACAAAAAAAGTTTAAAACCCCCCCTTGTCTGGTTTTTTTTGATGTATTGCCTTGGGTTTCCAGCTGTTTTACCCTTGAAAGCAACCATAATTCATCAACAACTGCTTGGGTAGCGGGAATTTTTAAAGCAATTTAGTTAGTCCTTGAAAAGGGCCTTATTTTGTAGAATTTTTCATTATCCTTCTTTTGTGTGTTATCTTGAAATGAATGGTATGCCTCGAAACCCTAAACCTCTTTACCCCATGACTTCTGCAACTTGATTTTTCCTATTCACTTCTCCAATAGCCCTCAATGGTGGCTGCTTTAAACCCATATGCAACAGAAACCTATAAACCCAAGTCATTTCCTCAGAACTGTTTGAAAATAGTATTATGTCTTTTTGCCTGGCATACAAATTAGTTTAAAATGAAATGTTGTTATCATGTCTTGAGTAAAAAGTTGTAAAATAATCATATGCACCCTAATTCAACACTTTATTGTTCATATTTAGGCAAAGGGTCATTGGGATGTTTTCTTTCCCTTTGGGTCTCCCTTTAGAACAGATCATCTTAAACATTCTTCATCAGGGTATTCCTCCCTGTAATACGTTTCTTCCTCTTGTTTTAATTTTTGTTTTTTTGGGGGTGGCCCAGCTTCCCCCTCCCCCTTGTTGACACCTCTGCATCGGGGGCAAAAAATTTATCCCCACTTCCAGGAAATCCAGGTCATCGAGTCTTGATTGAGCACTATACCCCAAAAACACAGCCCAAATTTCGAGTTTCCTTGGGGGATCACCGTAGAAAATTTCTTATTGATCGGGAAGGGACAAAAAAAACATTCTGTCACACCGCCCTTTACTAAATTTCTTTTAACCTACCAAATTTTTGGAAATATTTATATCCCAAAAACTTGAAAATGCACCTAAAAGGGCAGAACGACTGTGCTTGGCCCTATTTTGTTCCCTTTTTTTCATTTGCATGGTTCACTCGTAATATGTTACAAACGCCTTCAAATATATAAAAATTAGGCTAAACATTCATTTACACACTAGACACAAAAATCGTACTTACCGACATTGTATTGGGTGAAAGTTCAGTTAAAAGGGCCTCAACCGAGAAACAGAGTTTTTCGGGGAAAGGTAAAGGGTTTTACATTCTGCTCTCTCGAAAAATGGGAATGGGGGCAGCCCCTCCCCCGTCGCTGGGGCGATAGGGAAAAGGTCTGGTTTGGGCAAAATAGAAAGGGGAAACCCTAGAGCCGGGGGGAGTCGGGGGACGTGCGCCAAAACACTTTTGAGGCCGATACCCCGGGCCTGCCGGAAAAGGGTTTTTATTAAGGGGACCTATCTTATCTCTGACTTTTGTTCTTATACCGGGAAAAAAAACTTTTTGGATTAGTTTTAGAATCCCTAGCAACTTTAATTTCATAGTCCCTTTAGCTTTTTTTATCCCCTTTTTAATGTCCCCTTAATGTCAATTACTGATTATAAGATGACCCTCGCCTCTTTTATCCCAAAATTTCCTTTTTTATGCCCCGTGATATTTGAGCCCCTTATTCATCCATTTTGGGTCCCTTTCTATTTGATCTAATTTTTTAAAAGGGAAAAATTTCTTTGAGCAGCATGTATTGTTTTCAGAAAACTGTCAATTGATAGTCTCTTCGTTACCCCAGTAAAGATGTAAGTGTTCCTAAGCCCTCGTAATTTCTAAGCGAAAATCGGGGGACTTTTTACTGATTTTATCCCTACTATCTACTTCCATTAAATTCTAAATGAAATTTGATTTGTGGTCGCTAGCCCCCCAGTTCCTCTAAACTTTAAATTATTAACAAGGGATCTTTGTTTGCCAAAAAACAAAGTCAAGCGGGTTTTTTCCCCTTGTAGGTTCTGCACAAATGCTTAAAAAAACAATCCTGAACTACTTTAAGAAATTTTTAAATTCTAAATTCCCAGTCAAAAAAATTCCCAATCATATGACTAAAGTTAAAGTCCCAGAATTACTACATTATCTCCCTTGTGGCCCTAACAATTTCCTCCCATAGTAGTTCCCTTGGTCCCTATCAAAATTTGGGGGCCGGTATATCACACCAAAAAATTAATTTTTCATGCCCCTCTGAAAATTCTATCCAAACAACTCTGTTGTGTTTACTTCAGATTTAAATCCCCGTTTTTATGCAACGTTAAAGCGATCTGGACTAAAAAGCCACCCCCCCCCCTTCCCGTTTCTTCTATCACTAGGAAAAATTTAAAAAACCCGAATGTGACATTTGCAGGGTTTTCCCGCTTTTTTTTAAAACCACGTCTCAGTAAGGCAAATACATCATGTTACCTGCAACTAAAAAAGTCTAAATCGTCCTCTTATTCCTAGCACTGTACTTTTTGTGAATAAATTTTTTAAAGACCCCCCTCTCTCTTTACCCTTCCTGCTCCTTTCATTTTTTCACTAAACTATTATGCCTTGCAATAGTGCCACTGGCTTCCCCTATCCACCTCTTTTGCCCCTTACTAGTCCCTGTACTCATGTTTCTCCCCCGCGACTTTACAGTTTTTTCCCGCCAAAAACCCCTCCACAACTATTTCCCGTTTAAAGCCTAACGCTCCCTCCACTGCGTTGGCCAGTGCCCCACCCCACACCTAGTAAGTGAACCCCCTCCTGGCTACATGTCTTTCTGCCATAGAAAAGGTCCCCGTTGTCAATGAATTTACCACAATTTTCCTTCAATTTGTCTAGCCAGCAATTGACACCATTGCTCGGCAACATTCTTTTTCCAACTCCTCTCCTTGGAAAAATGCAAAATTTGCGGTTTAAACCCTTCCCCCTAATTATCCTATTGGACCTATACCCTAACAGGTCCTCACTCCTAGCTCCCAACATCGTTGCCTCCACACTGGGGAAAAGTAATGGGGATTGCTCCCATTACCCTCATTGTCATCCGACGGCTAACAATATCCTTCATCCCAGCCCCAGGAAAACACACTCCTGCCCCCTACCCCATCCTTAAAGGGAAAATGCCCATATGTCCTAATCTGGTTTTCCCCAACAACAAAAAATGTTTTTACCTTCCCTTGGGCGTCTGTCGTGATGCTCCGAGTAGTCGCCCACATTGCCAGTAGCTTACCCCCTTTTTTAGAATTCGTCAAGACGTTCTCGATGTCTTCGTTGGGGTTTCTAGGAGGTCTTACTCACGTCTCCCAATGTTCTTTGGTGCTCGTTGTGAATTCCCGTAGAACACTCACTTCGTCGGGTGCACCGAGAATGAGTTGTAAGTTTCCCGGTAGTTTTCTGGTTTCTCGTTGTTTCTGCCTCCCAACCGTTTTCTTGATCTTCATTTGGGTTTCCATGTTGCCCGGCCACACCAAGCTCCCCTCTTTAAATGGCTCTTCCCAGCTGTGGAAAATTTTCAAGAGGGGCACCTGGTACAGATTCACAGAGAGGGACACAAAAGGTCTTCACAGGCTAAGTACACGTCACCACCCCTTGGGGATTTTAATCTCCATCATGTAAAATGGAAGGAAATGGCGCAAAGTAATGTTATCCCCGAAATATCTCCGGGAAGTACCCCCCCCTCAACAGGACTACCAGGGGAACTAAGAGGCTTTGGGAAAAGCAGTCATTAAACCAACAGGTATTTAATCCCATAGAAATGAAAATACCCTGGATTTGATATTCACAAAACACGAGGGGAAAAACCTGATCAGACAGAACAGTTACAAAGAAATATATCTGATCATAACATCATAGGGGAAGTTCAAAGGAGTATTAAACTCAGGGTTTAGGAAACTGCGTCACTAATTGTTTGAGATGGGATGTTAAGCAAGTTTAATTTAAAACAACCAATCGAACTGACTGGAGAAACTAAATCAAGAGCTATCGACATACCCTGGGGGAAATCAGGGACATGAGAACCCTAAATCCCACTAGTGCCTAGAGATAGCTGAATGCAGAAGCATACATGGTATGTATGATGCACGTACCATTGAGGGGGGGGGGAAAAACACCAGAAGATCAGACATCAGAGCGTAGAAGATGGTTACAAAGAAGAAAACAGGTTACTGAATTTGCTCAAAAACACAAATATGTTGCAACCGAAGGAATGTTAGGGCTTAGCCGTGAGATTCACTGAATTAGTAGAGCAAAAACTTAGGATGTATACCTCCAGAAGAAGCACAAAGGGAACAGAGGGCCATGCAGGATATTGCAAGAAACCCAAAATATTTCTATTCCTATGCAAATCCAGGCTAAGCACTACCTGTTAGAATTGGACCACTACTGAGAGAGAGGAGATGAAAGGAAAATGAGTGAAATCCTAAAAAGATCAGTACGAGTCAGTGTTCAGCAACCAACTTAATGACAGCAAGTAGAAAATGTAGATAATATTTTTTTTTCCAGATAGAAGGCCTCAAGACCATCTAACTGACATTAGTACAAATCCCATAGTTTTCAAAAAAAGAAAATGGATAGCTGTCCACTCACTCTGCATCTGGACTATAGATTCATGGTATGCTCTATAGATGTGCAAAGTACCACTAGCATAAGCTCTCAGTATTCTTTGGAGAAAGAGCTTAGATCTAGGTGAAATACTGAAGGCCTTGAAGAGTGCAGACATAATCCTTTGCCATAAGGGAGGTAGAAGAGTAATTAGCTAAAATTCTACAGACCAGATGCCTTAACCCACCATCATTAATAATCATTCGAAAGTGAGATGAGCCGACAGATTACAAAATTTCATGGACCCATGCTCAACAACATACATCCGAACGAGCATGGTTTTAAAGAGGGACAATATATGCCTGGTCACAGCTGTTGAACATTATGACAGAATTACGGTTTTGCATTGGAAGACAACCAAGCACTGATGGTGATTTACACAGATTTATCAAAGGCGTTTGGACAAATGCGATCTGGGGTGTGATTAGCGCATAAAATGAAGGCCATGGGCATTACGGGGAAGGTAGGCAGATGGATTTTCGGGTTCCTAACACACAAACACAAAATAAGTAATAGTGAACAGGGCAAGTTCCAGTATCAGCGAGGTCAAAATCACAGTGCCCCATGGCACTGTCTGGCACCTCTGCTGTTACTCATCCTCATAGAAGACATAGACAAAATCACCGGCACACTTTTGTATCTTCATCTGCCAGATGACACTAAAATAAGATGAAAGTCAGTTCGGTAGAGGACATGATAAAGTACAGGAAAGACAAAAACAGGGTTTTCCAGTGGGCAGTAGAGAACATGACTTTCAATGGTGTATGAGTTCCAGCTGCTTAGGGTATGGCAGATGAAGAACTCAGGAAGGAAAAACTATATAATAAAACTCAAGATTGCCACCAAATAGAATGTAAGGAATATGGTAAAAGACCTGGGAATAATTATGTCAGTGGACCTTTCTTTTAACCTTTTCAGGGGTCGGCAGGCCCTCTCCTAAACTTCTATTTCGGGTTGGGAAAATTTTTCAAAAAAAAAAAAATCAAATTCTTATGAAATGATTAGAGAATGTTTTCCCGATCATAATGACACCAAACGTAAGAAATTTGATGAAAAAACTTACCGAATTTATTCTCGCTCACAAAGTTAGCGGTCTTGTTAATGTTTACGCATCGGCGATTTCGCCCCTTTGAGCCCTATTTTTGGCCATTCTAATGTACCAGTCGAACAAAAATCATAACTATTTCGCTAGAACTCCATTTTTCTATCGAATGGGTACAAGAAAACCACCCATTTATCAATTTCAACTATCCATTAATAGTGGTCAGAAATTGCCATTTCACTATTTCTAAAGTTGCCAATTTCCAAATTGGGTCCAGAAAAACATGACAGACAGTTTGGCACTAATTACATTTCCTCTGTTCATTAGTTCATTTCCCAGGCCTCTGGTAAATTGCTTTTGCTTTCCACTTTGATTTTTTATTCTCACATAAAATAGATAGATTTACTGTTTATTCAGATTACTGCTTTAGCGTTTATAAATGGTATATAAACAATATCAGCGCACTTGTGAAAGAAATATTGGATACCAGTGTTGTTGTGTATTGGACGTTGTGGCATGATTTGTTTACTTTTGAACTTTGGGAAAAATCGTACATTTCTGCTACTTTGAGATCAATTTCAAGGTACTTTTTTTTGTTGTTGAAACCATATCAAAATCATATCAATTTCGGTAACGGGTTTGATTTCTAGAAAATGAGGACCAGGTAAAACTAGAACACATTAATAATTAGCATACAAAAAATGCTTGCAAAGTCGCGCTGTTTTAAACCATAACACGGTCAGGAGTTTTTTTCTCATTATGCACTGTTTGCTGCATAATTTTTTTTTAGGCTTGCGCACTCACGGACCACTTAGGACTTATTTCTTTCATGTGCAGGCCTACCAGCTTTCTCTCGCTAGATTTGAAGGCACTAGAATTTATGCGTACTAGTACTGCACCAACCCTGGCGTGTTAAAGACCAGAAGTGTTAAAGACCATAACAAGACAAAGATCACGACAGCCAGGAAGATGACAGGGTGGGCACTGAGAACTTTCACTTAGAATATTGCTCCACTTAGAAATATTGCCACAGTCCTGATGGCCCTGCAATGCACGAGAAATATCGGAGCTGGAACAAATACAAAGATCATTTATGATTCACACTGAGCCTGTAAAGCTCCTAAACTACTGGGAACGCCTGCAAGTCTTGAACGTGCATTCACCGGAGCGGAGGAGAGAGAGAGTGGAGAGAGACGAGGGAGAGGAGGAGGAGAGAAGAGAGAGAGAGCTAAAATGAGATACCTGGAAAAATACTCAAGGGGCTGGTCCCAAATTTGATACGGTCATAACAACTTCTGGATTGAGAGAGATTGGAAGGAATCATAAATGAACCCAGTGAGGAGCAGGGGGGCGGTTGGGACAACACCGGGGGAACATTGTATCAACATCGGGGTCCCATGACTATTCAAATTTACCAGAAGATATCAGGACACAGTGGGACAAGTGTAGAAGCTTTCAAGAGGGAAAACGGGACAAGGTATCTTCACCAGGTTGGCCAGATCAAACAGGCTGTTTGGATTATGTGGGCAGTGGGCCTCCAGCAGCAACAGCCTGGTTGACTAGGCAAAGCACCAGATGAGCTGACCCATGGCCAGGCTCAGAGAGTAGAACTAACTCTCGAAACTCTTCAAAGGTATATCACATGGATACCTTCTCTTTCATTACATTAAACACAAAAACACCAACCCTTTAACACTATACTCCCATCCCCCGGCTTTGAATCATTTCTGTCATGATCCCATTAGTTCAAAGTGCTTTACTCCTTTCTTTCTACTAATGCTCCCCCACAACACCATTTCCTGCTCTTCTTCACTTCCTAAAAAATGTTATTCTTTCCTGGCCAGTTGCATTTGGAGGCAGGAAAAATAAAACGTTGATCTACGTTTGATGGGCTTGAGGTAACAACATAGTAATATAATCTAAATCATGGGGAAGTAGAGAAGAACCTTTCTCTGATAAGCTGTGTTTGTCATAAAGAGATGAATTAAATTGCCATGGAGCAAGGGGCTAGTATCCCCTTCCGTATATATAAGACATATTAAAAAGAAAAAAAAAACTTTTCTTTTCGGGTTTCAACCTGCTTTGTGGAAGACGGCCGGTGTGCTCTTAAAAAATACATAATCCCAGTACGTGTTTTTTTTCTCTCAGTGCAGTTCTCCCTACCAAGGCAAGATGATAAAGAATATAGTCTCTCCAGAAGAGCACCAAACTTGCGACATCTTCCACTCGTCTTAAAGTGTAAACACTGTGCTCCCAATCTTCTAACTTAAATCTGGCTAGCCAATTTCTTAATCCCTTCCTTATTTACAATATCCCCACCTGCTTTTCAATATTTTTGTCTTAATCCAACTCATGTTTTATTCTGTACTTCTTATGTAAGATCTCAGATAGTGGTCGCTACTTTAGATGCAAAAAAACTATGAATTCAGACCAAACATGATCCATGCTTTTTTCTGCCTCCTCTGCACTGAGGGTCTTGTGCTGGACATGGAGGCCTAAGCTGTACCACCTGTGACCGGATACACTTTGATACAATCCTCTTTTTTTTTTTTAAAATGTAATTGTCTTCGACAGTCCTCCCATAAATAAGTATCTATATCTGTCAAAATGAAACGCCCACATCGTAAATATTACATACTGCACCTTGGGGTATCCTCAAAATATGATAAATTAATTAAACATAAATTACATGTTAGAAGGAGAGAGGAAATTCTGGTAGAACATTATATATTGCACAAATGTTACTATCAAAATTAGCAAGCAATTTTTATTCCAAAATTCTCCTATACTAAAAGCATCTATGATCTCTTAACTAAGAACATATAAAATGTTCTTCCCACTTCACATGATGGTTACATTGCACATCATGTCGATTTTGAGGAATTGTAACTGCTGTTATGTTGGAATGTTCGGGGACTGTGTTTACAATGCTATAATTCTCTTTAAAAGTTTTAACCCTTTCAGGGTTGGAGGCCAAAATCTCTAAGTGACAGCCAGGGGCCAAGAATTTTCGAACAAAAAAAAAATTCTAACAGAATTAAATGATATTTTTTATAGGTATAAAACAAGATAAACAAAAAAATTCCAATCTGTACTTACAAAGATACAGAGGGCATGAAGTTAATCCTCACAGACCAGGCGGCGGCAACATCAGCGATTCCCGTAAAGTTCGCACTTTTTTATTTTACGTTTTTAGTTACTTTTTTTTTTTTTCTTTTCCAATCCAGTAGTTCTCGGGATGGAAACTTATTTCGTTCAGAAGGCTGTTTAGAGTGCCTAGCCGAAGGAATTTGTTCCCATAAGGTATTATGTTAATTAATTTAATCCATTTCAGACCCCCGGAAAACACACTTAACAAAATGCACCTTACATAATGGTTATGTTTTGTGCTGATTTGAATCCTGACGGTTCCACTGTATTTTTTTTTTTTCAGTAACTTTTTGTGGCTGCGAGACCTATATAATGTACGTATTTAGGGTCCCGCTCTTACGCATTTCGACTTATGGCATTCCGTAATACAGCAATTTCAAATTAGACCAAAATTTGCCTATACGGCAAGTGGTCTTTCAAAATACAGCACGAACCCACCTGGTTTGTTGAATTCTTCGTTGAGCACACATCTATTAGGTATGGGAAACTTTTCCCAAAATTTTAAGTCGTTTTAAACCCTTTCAGGGTCGTGCCGTCTTGATCTATGGCTTTAGTTCAGGGTCCACACAAACACATAGGTCTACGCTATGAACTCAGCTCACTCTGAATAAACTTGTGGAGAGAATTATCTCCTATGTGGTTATGTGTGCACCACATAAAAACAATTCTTCAGCAACAGGCATAATGAGAGAAAAAAAACGAGACTCTTAATTTTCGATTAAAACAGCGAATTTGCTCAAGTGTTTTTTCGTATGTTTTTTTTTTAGTTGTTTTTGCAATTTCCTTGGTCTCTTTTGATAGAATGGAAGATATACTATAGAAATAGAGATGAGATGGACTTGGTTTTGGTATTGGAAAAGGCTTTGAAACTGAGCTCAAAGTAGCAGTAAAATGTTAAATTTTTTTGACGATGTTCTAGAGTAAACAATTGACCTCACAAGTCTATTAATGACAGCTGGTGGGTCTAATAGACATTGGCAAATGATGGTGATATTTATTTATTATAATTATTACCTTGTATTGCATAACAGTAAATCTTAGTAATTTTTTGGTTTGAATAAAAATTCATAATGTGAATAAAAAATACAATGGATTATTTGTAAGCCTGAAAACGTAACTAATGAACAGAGGAAATGTTAGTTTAGTGTCAGGAATGCCTGCATTGCTTATTCTAGACCATATTTTGAAATTGGAATATTTTTGAAACTTTGCACTAAATTGGCCAAATCACCAATTTCCGGTCACCTATTGTGTTGTTGAACCATTTGTTTGGCGATTTTATGTGCTTCAATCGATAGGGATAGAAGTCATACTAGTTAAAAATAACTAAGAAGTTGGTTGACTGGGAATAACTGTTGTTGGCTTAAAATGGGAAAGTCAATGTCGGCAAAATCGCCGATGCATAAATATTGCCGACACATAAAAATTCGCCCGGAGAGCAAATTTCGTCTGTTTTCCATCAAATTTCATACTTTTTGTTTTTTTACCTTCAAAAATAAGATTCTTACATTCATAAACAAAAAATAGCAAAATTATTTTTCTTGAAATTCTGTACCCTAGGTGCCACTTTGGAATTTGCCTCTGGACCCTGAAAGGGTTAAAGTTATTGTGTATTTTTTTATGTACTCTGGTAATTTTGCTTATATGTACCTGTACCTAATTATACTTACACTTGTGCAGCACGTAGGTACCCATTAAATCAGTCGTTACTCATTATGCCATAGTAATACTACGTAATAATAATACTTCTTGGGCCATTAAATGTCTTATTTTACGTTAATTAAAGACATTTTCATTAATCCTCTCGATATTTTCTTCAAAATTATTATAGAAACAAGTTACATAGCATTTAAACATTTTATACATACACCACTAGATAAAAGTTGACATAATATGCGATTTGTTACAAAGTCGCTTTGTAGGAGTGTCGGAAAGAATTATGTTTTCTCTAGTTCAAACACTGGAGGGATAACTGTACATAATATTCCTACCGGTTATGCCTTCACTCTATATATGGGCAATGCACGACCCTTGTGGTTTAGTTGCTTCTTTTTTGTGAATAATAATAAATCTTACAATAATAATTTGTAAATAATAACTTGTAATAATAATATTTGTGTATTAAGAATAATAATTGTCAGAGCATTTCCTTCTAAAAATTACATGAGAATGGAAGAATGCTGAATCTTTAATTTATTCTACTGTACCACTGTGGAGACAACTTAACACAATGTAAGGCGTTTGTATGAATGTTTTTGACCATAACAGTCGAATCATCTGTTTGTTTACATTGTGGGTGGGGGTGGCCAGACTGGCTTCCCTACATACCCTACCCTACTACACCAATTTCTCACAAATAAATACTTTTCACCTTTCACCCTACATTAACGCACCTATTAGTGAAGGTACTCTTAATGGATGAACGTTTCGCCAATTCTTAGAGATACTGGATGTTCCTGTTTTGTTATCTTAGTTAAGCTTTTCCCCTACAACTTAGATTCTTTCACGGTTTATATAAAATTATTAAAGTAACATTAAATTATGTTAGCCTTCCTCACCAAATTGGAAGATCTATGAGAGTTTCATGGATAATAATGCCCGATTTACTCAGTCCACATTTGCTAGAGGTGCAGTGGTCAGAGTTGGTCGTTCGTATCACTTCTGGTTCATCTAGGTGGTCATAATACATTCCTTGTCTATGATTGGCTATGCCGGTCTAGCTTCCCAGAAGCGGTACGTCAGTAGAATGAGAAAGTTGCAGAAAAGTTACTATCTAAGTTTTTTCACGGGTAGGTGATACCAGGGAGGAAATTGTTTTGATCAAGGAAACACAATTTATTTCTGAATTAATGGTTCAAGTTTATCAACTTGTTGGGTGTTAAACCTCCGTCTACATCCAAATTGTAACGGAAGAGTGGAATGAAACAATTTGCTATCTAAAGTCAATATTTAAAGAAACTTTGTTTCCTTAAGCCAACTGACTGGTAAAGTTATCTACCATGTGCTCTTTGTAATGCGTGAGATTCCAAGTGATTCACTTGGATATTCCCCTTTCGAATTGCTTTATGGGAGACAAGCTCGTGAACCTCTATTTATCTTGAATGAACTGTGGTCCAAATATATTAAAACTGAAGTTCAAAGCACTTATCAGTTTTTTTTTTAGATCTGAGAGAAAGATTAGAAGAAACCGCTGATTTAGTTGTCAAGAACTTGAATATTTCCATGGAAACATACAAGACCTATATTGACCAAAAGAGTCAAGCGTAAATTTAATATTGGCGATGAAGTTTTAGTTCTTTTACCAGATAAATCCAACAAATTGTTAATTTCCTGGAGCGGACCGAATAAAATAGTAAAGTTCTGTAATAAGGTAGATTATCTCTTGGATGTCAAGGGTAAAGAACGAATGTAACATGTCAATATTTTGGAACTGTTCCACCGTAGAGAAGTTATTCTTCGTTGAAACTCCTTCGATTAAGATATTTTGTCTTACAGCTTAGTTAACAGTCATGATTCTCGTGAATGTAAAGTTTGTATTATAGATCACTAGTCTCGCACAGAATCGAAGGAACTACTTGATATCTTAACTGTTGATTTTCCAACTAATAACTCAAACATCAACATCAAGAGTGAACTATCAAGTAAATGCCTTAGTAAATACCTTTTCTGACATATTCACAGAGATCCCAGGACTTACCACTACCGTTGTACACAAGATTCAATTGTCAGCTCATGAACCAGTAAGACGGAAAATCTATCCTGTTACGGTTCACTTACGGAAAACATTTGATAACGAAGTTGACAAACTCTTAAAGTTAAATATCATTGAACCTTCTAAATCAGCTTTCTGTTCAGCAGTTGTCATGGTTAAGAAACCAGACAATTCTTACCGACTGGCTCAAGATTTTCGTTATTAAATGTTATCACTAAATGGGACGTTGAGCCCATGCCAGTAATCGATCATGACTTGTATGAATTCCATGACTAAATTTTTCTCTGAATTAGACATCTCACAAGCGTACCATCAAGTGTCGTTACACCCAGACTCTAAACCATACACTGCTTTCCCTACTCATAAAGGACTAATACAATATCGCACAATGTCTTTCGGCTTGGTCATCGCGTGTGCCACGTATATCCGGCTTATGAGAACAGTCCTTTCTGACCTCAAGAATGTTTCAGTGTATTTCGATAATATTTACATCATGATTCATGTCTGGGAGGATCATCTTACTACACTGTCACTTGTTTTAAAAAGACTAAGAGCTCATGACCTTACAATCAAACCACAGAAGTGTTTTCTTGGCTATTTCAAAGTACAATACCTCGGGTTTATTATTTCTGACAGTAATTTATCACCTCTTCCTAACAAGACGAAAGCAGTTCTAGAAAGCTCCTTCCTAACTACAAAACAAAATTGCTGAGAAGTTTCCTTGGGTCAGTAAATTTCAAAAGAGAATTTTTGTACACAAGTTAAAAGGTCTGACTTCCATTCTCACAGACTATTTAAAAAGTATGCAAAGGAACCTCTTGTTTGTTCTGAAGAGGCTGTAGAAAACTTCGAACAAAGTAAAGAATACTTTCCAATCCTCCTGTTCTAAAATTACCAGTTATTAATAAAGTCTTTTGTCTCCAAACGGATGCCTTCCATTCAGGACTCGGGACTGTTCCACTACAGTATTATGATGAGATTCACTTCCCTATAAATCCACCAGTAAGAAGCTTCTGTGAGGGAAGAAAACTACTCCACTGTGGAGAAGGAATGTTATGCATTGGTATGGGGTGTAAGTGGGTTCAACTACTACTTATATGGAAAACCCTTTGTGCTGAAACGATCACAAGCACTGATGTACCTCCCCAGATCCAGGTTCAAGTACCCTCTAATACATATCTCGTATAAGTTTAAAGCCATATTTTAGTAAAACTAAAACCATCTCAGATTTGGCAGAACCAGAAGGGTTACTAGTACTTTTCCACTCGGTATTAACTAAACTCATTCCGCTATATAGTTTAGAATAGGATATTTTGAGGAAAAAAAAACTTAAAAAAGGTGGGAGTTTGGATTGTCAGACACCTCAGGAACACTAGGTGTTACCGGGCCACTTCTTATCATTATCGGGGCAGAGTAAACTTCAGTTTCCTAGCGTCTGATTGCTTTAATTTACTATTCCTGGTATTAGTATTAACTTACCTGTTGGGTTGAAGTTTGTAGAATAACTTCACCTCCACTCGCTATAGATCAGTACGTGATTGACAAGGAGTATTTCTGTTCATGATACTATTTACCTGGTTACAAGTTGACATTGAAGTAGAATAAACCTAGCCTTGATCTGTTCTTCATGTCATACTTATTTAAACACTTATATAACCAGTGTTTTCTTTATTATCAGCTCTGTGCTGACCTGGTAAACCAGGGTAAGACGCTGTTAATTGGAGGCAAATCCCTGTCTACAGGAAAGTAGTGGGACATTACGACTCTCACCTCTAAATTGAATTGTGGTGATACAACCAAGTAGTGACAGGATTTTCAACATGGACGAACACCGCCACCATGGATAACCAACACCATTTCTTCTAAAACATCATCAGAAGACCATCCTGGGCATAAGATTCTCATGTCCCAACATCCTACTGGAACCACAGCGGCCAATATTTATTTTAGTTATTTTTAATTAAAATCCTTAGAAAAATATCATAATTATTATCCATCAAGTTATTCATTTGTTATTTTTCCTTTCTTTTGTTCAATAGGAAGGCGTTCCCCTGACACTGGTAGCACAGAAGACCAGTACAGACACAGAAGAACAAATATAGTTCAGTAACAGAGAAGACCAGTACAGTAACAGAGAAGACCAGTACAGTAACACAGAAGACCAGTACAGTAACACAGAGAGTACAGTAACAGAGACGACCAGTACAGTACAGGAAGACCAGTACAAAAAACAAAGAAAAACGTTAGTGCAGTACAGAAATGACAGTACAGTAGCAAAGAAAAATGTACAGTCACGAGAGATGACACAATAAGTTTATGCAGTACGGGGATACCTTTTGATCACGGGGATACCTTCTGGGATCACGGGATACCTTTCTGGGTCACGGGGTACTCGGATCACGGGGATACCTTTCTGGGATCACGCATGATTATAATACTCAGTCTTACATTCATCGTCTGTGCTAGCCTCTATTTTAACTGAAAGAACCTACTGTGCAGGCGAAACGTTTTGTTGAAGACACCTTAACTGTAGGGTCTACTCCAGCAACACCCGTTATTTCCCAGCGGTCTTTTCATGACCTACGTTTGTTAAGTACCAGACATGTGTACCAGGAGACCTGTCATCTACGACCTCAACATTTTACTCCACTTTCTAGGTTTTGCCAATGTTTTCTTCTGTTATGTTAATCAACAATAGAACATATTTTTATATGATTTTATTTTAACCCCCGGGTAACAAAATGCACTACGTGGTTCTATGATTCTGGTTAAAACCCTTTTTGGGGGAAAAAAAATTTTTTTCTTTTTATTTAATT
>NC_069475.1:29098172-29114366 GCF_026875155.1 Cherax quadricarinatus | reverse complement strand
ACTTTCATCTGTAATGATTGGACATAAACGTCAAAATGTGCCAAAGGGGGACGCGTGAGAATATCGGGAAGTGTTTCACTGAAGCTAATATTAACGCAGCTTTTAGTGAAGGTACTCTTAATGGAATGAATGTTTCGCCAATTCTTAGAGATACTGGATGTTCCTGTATTGTTATCTCTAGTAAGCTTTTCCCTAACTTAGATTCTTCACGGTATAAAATTATTAAATTAAATTAAATTATGTTAGCTTTCCTCACAAATTGGAAGAACTATGAGAGTTTCTATGGTAATAATGCCGATTTACTCAGTCCCATTTGCTAGGGTTGCAGTGGATAGAGTTGGTCGTATCACTTCTGGTTCATCAGGTCATAAATACATCTTGACTATGACTGGCATTGCGTCTAGCTTCCCAGAAGCGGTACGTCAGTAGAAGTTGCAGGAAAGTGACTATTTTTTCAAGGGTAGGTATACCCAGGGAAATTCTTTCTGATCAAGGAACACAATTTACTTCTGAATTAATGGATCAAGTTTATCAACTTGTGGGTGTTAAACCTCCGTTACATCCAAATTGTAACGGAAGAGTGGAATGACAATATGCTATCCTAAAGTCAATATTAAAGAAACTTTGTTTCCTTAAGCCAACTGACTGGTAAAGTTATCTACCATGTGCTCTTTGTAATGCGTCAGATTCCAAGTGATTCACTTGGATATTACCCTTTCGAATTGCTTTATGGGAGACAAGCTCGTGAACCTCTATTTATCTTGAATGAACTGTGGTCCAAAGATATTAAACCTGAAGTTCAAAGCACTTATCAGTTCTTTTTAGATCTGAGAGAAAGATTAGAAGAAACCGCTGATTTAGTTGTCAAGAACTTGAATATTTCCATGGAAACATACAAGACCTATATTGACCAAAAGAGTCAAGCGTAAATTTAATATTGGCGATGAAGTTTTAGTTCTTTTACCAGATAAATCCAACAAATTGTTAATTTCCTGGAGAGGACCGAATAAAATAGTAAAGTTCTGTAATAAGGTAGATTATCTCTTGGATGTCAAGGGTAAAGAACGAATGTAACATGTCAATATTTTGGAACTCTTCCACCGTAGAGAAGTTATTCTTCGTTGAAACTCCTTCGATGAAGATATTTTGTCTAACAGTCATGATTCTCGTGAATGTAAAGTTTGTATTATAGATCACTAGTCTCGCACAGAATCGAAGGAACTACTTGATATCTTAACTGTTGATTCTCCAACTAATAACTAAAACATCAAAATCAAGAGTGAACTATCTACTAAAGAAAAGCCTCAAGTAAATGCCATAGTAAATACCTTTTCTGACATATTCACAGAGATCCCAGGACTTACCACTACCGTTGTACACAAGATTCAATTGTCAGCTCATGAACCAGTAAGACGGACAATTTATCCTGTTGCGGTTCACTTACGGAAAACATTTGATAACGAAGTTGACAAACTCTTAAAGTTAAATATCATTGAACCTTCTAAATCAGCTTTCTGTTCAGCAGTTGTCATGGTTAAGAAACCAGACAATTCTTACCGACTGGCTCAAGATTTTCGTTATTAAATGTTATCACTAAATGGGACGTTGAACCCATGTCAGTAATCGATCATGACTTGTATGAATTCCATGACTGTAAATTTTTCTCTGAATTAGACATCTCACAAGCGTACCATCAAGTGTCATTACACCCAGACTCTAAACGGCTTTCCCTACTCATAAAGGACTAATGCAATATCGCACAGTGCCTTACGGCTTGGTTACCGCGTGTGCCACGTATATCCGGCTTATGAGAATATTCCTTTCTGACCTCAAGAATGTTTCAGTGTATTTCGATAATATTTACATCATGATTTATGTCTGGGAGGATCATCTTACTATACTGTCGCTGGCTTTAAAAAGACTAAGAGCTCATTGTCTAACAATCAAACCACAGAAGTGTTTTCTTGGCTATTTCAAAGTACAATACCTCGGGTTTATTATTTCTGACAGTAATTTATCACCTCTTCCTAACAAGACGAAAGCAGTTCTAGAAAGCTCCTTCCTAACTACAAAACAAAATTGCTAAGAAGTTTCCTTGGGTCAGTAAATTTCAAAAGAGAATTTTTGTACATAATTTAAAAGGTCTGACTTCCATTCTCACAGACTATTAAAAAGTATGTAAAGAACCTCTTGTTGTTCTGAAGAGGCTGTAGAAAGCTTCGAACAAAGTAAAGAATACTTTCCAATCCTCCTGTTCTAAAATTACCATTATTAATAAAGTCTTTTGTCTCCAAACGGATGCCTTCCATTCAGGACTCGGGGCTGTTTCCACTACAGTATTATGATGAGATTCACTTCCCTATATCTTCCACCAGTAAGAAGCTTCTGCGAGGGAAGAAAACTACTCCACTGTGGAGAAGGAATGTTATGTATTGGTATGGGGTTGTAAGTGGGTTCAACTACTACTTATATGGAAAACCCTTTGTGCTTGAAACAGATCGCAAGCCACTGAGTACCTGGAAAACTTCAAAGGTTCAAGTAGCCGAATCTTAAGATGGGCTATCCAGTCTTGTAAGTTTTAAAGTTGTTCATATATATAATATATATATATATATATATATATATAATATATATATATATATATATATATATATATATATATATTAAATGACTCGGGAAAACCACTTCTCAGATTGGCTGAACCGAGGGTGTACATAGTACTTTTCCCTCTGTAACTTAACATACTGCTTCCGACTATAAGTTTAGGATAGGGATATTTTGAGGAAAAAAAAAATTAAAAAAGTGGAGGTATGGTTGTTCAGACACCCAGGAACCACTAGCGTGTTACCGCCCACTCTTCCATCTAGTGGGCAGAGGCTAAACTTCAGTTCCTAGCGTCTGAGTTGCTTTAATTTCAATTCTGTAGTATTAACCTTACCTGGTGTGGGTTGAAGTTTGAAGAATAACTTCACTCCACTCTTCTCATGATCAGGTACGGTGATCTACAAGGAGTATTTCTGTTACATTGATACCAATTTACCTGGTTACAAGTCATGACATTGAAGTAGAATACCAGCCTTTGTCTTTCTTCATTGTCATACTTATTTAACACTTATATAACCAGTGTTTTCTTTATCAGCTCTGCTGCTGACCTGGTCAACCAGGGTAGACGCTAGTTAATTGGAGCAAGATCCCTGTCTACAGGACGTAGTGGGACATTACGACTCCTCACCTCTAAAATCTGAATTGTGGTGATACAACCAAGTAGTGACAGGATTTTCAGAACATGGGACGAACCACCGCCACCCAGGATAACCAACACCATTTCTTCTAAAAACATCATCAGACCATCCTGGGCATAAGATTCTCATGTCCCAACATCCTACTGGAACCACAGCGGCCAATATTTATTTTATTTATTTTTAATTAAAATCCTTAGAAAAAATCATAATTATTATCCATCAAGTTATTCATTTGTTATTTTTCCTTTCTTTTGTTCGATAGGAAGGCGTTCCCCTGACACTGGTAGCACAGAAGACCAGTACAGACACACAGAAGAACAAATATAGTATAACAAAAGGTAACAGAGAGACCAGTACAGTAACAGAGAAGACCAGTACAGTAACAGAGAAGACCAGTACAGTAACAGAGAAGACCAGTACAGAAACACAGAAGAATGAGTACAGTAACAGAGACGACCAGTACAGAAAATTAAAACAAAAGAACGGTAGAGTGCAGTACAGAAATGCAGTACAGTAGCAAAGAAAAAATGTACAGCAACAGAGATGAACGATAAGGTTTATGCAGTACGGGGATACCTTTCTGGGATCACGGGGATACCTTTCTGGGATCACGGGGATACCTTTCTGGGATCACGGGGATACCTTTCTGGGATCACGGGGATCCCTTTGGGATCACGGGGATACCTTTCTGGGATCACGGGGATACCTTTCTGGGATCACGGGGATACCTTTCTGGGATCACGGGGATACCTTTCTGGGATCACGCATGATTATAATTACATCAGCCTTACATTCTCTGCCTCTGCCTGCTGCCTCTATATTAAACTAAAGAAGCCTACTGTGTAGGCGAAACGTTTTTGATTGAAGACACCTAATTGTTGGGTCTCACTCCAGCAACACCCACGGTATTGTCCAGGCCTGGGTCTTTTCCAGATGACCTATGTTATGTTAGAGTACCAGACATGTGTACCCAGGAGACCTGTCATCTTCACATCGCTCAACGTTGCAATGTTATCTCTGTTGTGTTAATCAAAAATAAGAACAATATTTTTATTAATGTTATTTTTATTAATGTTAACTCCGGTGAATGAACAAAATAAGAACACTACCGTGGCTCCTATGAGAGTGGCTGGATTGGAAATAATACCACCCTGGTAGACGCTTTTGAATCCTAATTAGCAAATCTTGAATTATAATAACATTATAATTTGCGACCACTGTCAGCCTCAGAGTTATCTCTGAGTTACCAGACCTTGCCACGTGGAGGCCAGTGGTTCGTCTTTACCCTTTACCGGGCGGTGCCTCAATAATGAGGCACCAAAAGCATGGTTTTCATGGCGCCATAGACACAAAGCATATGCTCCCAGAGACTTCTCGCCTCAATCCAGCCAATCACACACCTTCTGGGCGGAGCTTGAAGGTGGCGTCACTCGGGTACTGTCCTCTGCTATTGGCTGGGAGCTCCTCGAGTGTTCAGTACTGCTTGACTTGTTGAAGGAGGAGCATTTTGACCCTCACTCTCCTGCTATTTCACCAATTTACACCACTCCAGAATGTCGGTAAGTTTCTGAATGTGTTTCCAGTGCATTATTGAATGTTTGAACTTCATTTTGAGATGTAAATGAATTGCCTGAGGCATTGAGAAGTAACAAATAAATGCACTTGAAGTTTTGTTTACCTTTTTGGTATCAATACTGAGGCCCGGCCTGACAATGGTAGATTATCACTTACTGTTTTTGTATCAATATTGAGGCTCAGCCTGACAATGGTGATAAGAAATGGGCCAATGAAGGTATCATATATCATGGATTAACAGATCATAATTAGACCGTCTTTGTCACTGATAGCTAACAATTGCATGCTGAATCAAATTCATTGATATATGAGTAATTTTACCTTGTAAATTTATGAAATTTGCTCATATGGAATGCTCATTTTGTGTTTCTGTTCATTTCAGTTGAAACACAAATGTGTTTTATGGATCAAGGGCTCAAAGAAGAAGGGATTACATCGTGCCAGAGTTACATGATGACAGTGACCCTAATGAGGAAGTGGATTCTGGAGATGATTATGAGCCACAGGCAAATGATGCTTCTTCAAGTGAAGATGAACATGAAAATTTGTCTAAGAGAAGTGGGCAAGTTAATGTAAAACGAAGAAATGTACGAAAACAAGCAGTTAAAGATGATGAGGTTGAGGTAGATGAAAACAACTGTCAACAAACACTAATGCCACCTGGAGCAAACTTGACATAACAAATACTCCATTACCTGACTACAAACATGAGGTACCAACACATATCAAGGAACCATTTCAATATTTTTGTCAATTATTTACTGCAGAAATGTTAGAAAGCCTTGTATTTAACACAAACTTGTATGCAACACAGAAAGATGTTAATACTAACTTCAACACCACTAGTGAAGAGCTTATGCAATTTGTTGGAATTCTGATATTCATGAGTATGGACACCCTGCCCTCTTTAGAAGATTATTGGTCCCATAATCATTGTCATCCTGATATTACAACTGTTATGACATCTAAAAGGTTTAGGTCACTAAGGACAGCTATTCATATAAATGATAATACCAAGGCAACAGCTGACAGGTTCCATAAAGTAAGACCACTGTTTGAAGGTCTAAGAAAAGCATGCCTAACAGTTCCAGGTACACCAAAGCAATCAGTTGATGAGGTAATGGTAGGATATAAGGGAACAAGAGCAGGAAATCTCAGGCAATATATCAGGACCAAGCCTAATAAATGGGGGTTTAAACTTTTTTGCCGGCCAGCGATGATGGATTTATACATGACATAATGATGTATCAAGGTCAAACAACATTTGATTATCACAGTGTTAGTCTAACAGAGGAGGAGAAGAAAATGCCTATAAGTTCCAAGGTTGTTATTTGCCTTGCAAAGACTATGGACCACACAAAGACCAGTGCAATTTATGCAGATAACTTCTTTACCAGTTTGCCTCTAGTGAAATATCTGCATGCTACATTCAATTGCAGGTACACACAGGCACTGCAAGGGACAGCAGAATTAGAAAACCACCACTTATGTCTGTCAATGACATGGAAAAAACAAAGGTGAAAAGGAGTGCTATGGATTACTGTTCATTGGATAGTGTCCTTGCTGTACGTTGGAAAGACAGTAAGGTTGTTACTTTACTGACTAATGATATTGGTATCAACCCAGTGACAAAGATAAAGAGGTACAGCAAGGAGCTCAAACAAAAGGTGGAAGTTGACTGTCCTGCAGTGATAAAGTATTATAATGCCCATATGGGGGGCATAGATAAGAATGATATGTTGGTGCATCTCTACAAGTCTCCACTCAAAGCAAAATGCTGGTACATGAGGCTCTTTGGATATGTCATTGATCTTTGTTGTTGTCAATGGCTGGTTGTTGTACAGGCGTGAATGTGGTGTTTTGAAAGAGAAATACATGAACTCAAGGAATTTCGGTTTTCCATCTCCAATTCTGCAAGAAAAGTCAACCAATGGAATCCTAAGGAGCCTGAGATCTCCAAGTTGTTCAACTTCACGGTCTTCTTCAAGGTCTTCTTCAGTTGATGACATTCCCAATCGGCATAGAAAAAGGTCTAATGATACAATATTTGATGAACACCAAAAACACTGGCCAGTTTCTGCAAAGAGGCTTTCATGTAAACATTGCAACACCAAGAACAAGAGGACCTACTCTTCCTTTGCTTGTTCCTTCTGCAAGGTTAATTTATGTCTAAATTCATGAGGAATTGTTTCCTGGAATTCCATAGGCAACAACATGCTTAAATTCCTCTGATAATATTTTTGTAACATTTTTTTCAATTTTTTTATAAAATGTCAATTACTAAAAATGTCTTAAATTTATTGAAATCAAGTTTCTGTGCCTTTTGTTTACCCAAGTTGTTTATGAATAACCTTAAAAGTAAATTTATGCCTTTAATTATCAGTTTATAACAGCTGTTATGATTCTTTTAGACAAATACCTTTGTCAGGCTTGCATCAAATTTGATGCCTGATCTGTCACCTACAGTTTAACCATTGTCGGGGAGTGCCTCATATTTGATACGGCCAAAAAGGGCATTTTATGGCCAAAAATAAATAATCTCAAAAAATGATCACAAATAAATATGTCTTAGAATTACATATATTGTCACAATATAGGTTGCAATTGTTGCATTTGCTCAAATATGAGGCACGGCCCGGTAAAGGGTATTAACAAGTAGCCAGCAGACAAACTATCAATTTCAGGGAGGGGGAGAAAAGGCGGGAAAAACGGGAGCGTGACTTACCCTACCTTAACTAGTAGCCGGCAGACAAACTATCAATTTCAGGGAGGGGGAGAAAAGGCGGGAAAAACGGGAGATTGACTTACCCTACCTTAACTAGAAGCCGGCAGTGAAACTACTGATACTATATATATATCCTTCTATACCTATCTATTGAACTTTTCCCTCACACTCCCCCATGCCAAGACTTATAGTCAAGGAGTATAAGAAGAATAGGCGAGGAAAAAGTTCTAACATGTGGAAGTCGTGTAAGGCAACAAATCTTCTACTGACTGTCACGACTTAACCAGTCAGAGAAATAATTGGATGAACCATTGATATACACAATATGGAACTTAAAAGCCTGGAGTGCCAATGTCCACCTCAAGAGGCGACTGTTGGTTCCCTTAAAAAGTTTCTAGGTATATCAAAGGTTTGTGGTCCGTTTCTAAAATGAATTCTTTTCCCAACAAATAAAATTTAATTTTGGAGATACCCCACAAAAGGGGCCCTAAACATTCCTTTTCTATTGGGATATCTTGTTTCTGCGGGAAGGAGTTTCTGGCTTAGGAAGCATACAGGAAGGGAGTACCATAAATGGTATTGTAGTAACACCGCACCTAAGCTAGTATTGGAGGCATCAGTTCTCAGACAAAATGTTTTTTTAATATCTGGAATTTTAAGTATAGGGTCTTTCGCAAAGATACTTTTAATCTCATTAAACTTTTTCCCGAGCTACGTCGGAAAGTTCAAGAGGTTCCTTCACAGACTTTTTAAGGAAGTCCGATAAGATGCCTGTAAGATCAGCAAGATTCGGGATAAACCGTGCATAAAAATTTACAGAACCAAGAAAGCTACACATGAGTTTCTGGTTTTGGGGAATTTAAATTTAATAAAGCTTTGATCTTACTGGGGAGAGGCTCCCAGAGAGTTATTAGAAAGTATCAGTCCAAGATATCTAATCTTGTTATCCCCAAGGAAGCATTTCTTCGGCTTGGCAGTGAGGCCATGTGAGCGTAACCTACGCAAAACTGATTTTAAAATTTTGGATATGTTCGCCCCACGTAGATGTCATTACGTAAATTTTATCAAAATAAACTAAACATTTGGCATATTACCAAGACCTTTCTCATCAGTCTCACGTAGGTAGCACAGGCAGTTACCAAACCGAAGGGCATAGTTCTATATTGCATCAGTCCTTGGTGTGTAGGAAAAGCGGTGTACTGCTTAAAGAAGGATCTAACATTACTTGATGATATGCCTGGCAATATCAATCTCTGAAAAGAAGGAAGCGTCATAAAATTTGTGTAGATCGCTATCTATTAAGGGCATAGGCTCAGCATCCCACCGAGTTATAGCATTAAGGCCTCTGAAGTCAATAGCAAGTCTATATAAATTATCCTCCTTCTTAACCATGACTACTGGTGAACAATATGAAGATACTGAAGGTTCAATGATCTTTAGTTTTAATAATTTGTCTACCTCTTGGTCAAATGCATCCCTAAGGTGAACTGGAACTGGGTTAAAATTTTTCCGTTTGATAGGATGTCCGTCACTAAGTCAATCTTAGGGGACTACCGTGGAGGTAACACCTGGAATATCAGTAAAGACGTCTGAAAAGTTACTCCCACATTAAAAGTAGTTCATGTCTCTTATGGTCATCCAAAGATTCATTAATATTAAGTTGGTTGCATCCGAGTGGTCAAGAGTCACCAAGTCATGTAGTTCTTCATCTTAGTCTAAGTTAGAGGTGTAAATTTAAACGCCCTTTTACATTTTTCCCAGTTTCTTATCAAGTTCGTGTGGAAAAAACTAAGTCAAAGTTGTTAAGGCAGTTAACCGAATTTCTTCGGTAATATTTCTTAAGGATGTTGATATGATAAAGCTTAGGTTTCCCCTTGACTTCTATGAGGTAGTCAACTTTCCCACAAATTTTTTAATACTTTATATGGACCTTTCCATGCTATAATAATTTATTTGACTTGATAGGCAAAAGTACAAGAACTTCATCACCTATTTTAAAACTTCTCCTCTGACTTTTGGAATAAAAATTAGGTTTTGTACTGGTCCATTGAAAAAATTTAAGTTTTTCGAAACTATGTCAGAGGTCTCCTCAAGTTTGGATCTAAGGTCAAGGAGAAACTGGTAAGAAGACTGAACCTCAGCATTTACCTCCTCATTAGTCCATAAGTCATGAGGATGGACAGTGGACCTCTGGCCTGTCTACCATAGAGAATTTCAAAAGGTGAAAACCCCAAAGAGTCACTGGGAACTTCCCTCATGGCAAACAAAGCACAGGGTAGGTAACGATGCCACCCCCTTTTGGTTTAAGGGAGCAAAGTTTCCTTAAAATGGACTTGAGAATCGAATTTGGGGCGCTCAATCCTCCTATTACAGCTGGGATGTAGGGTGTGGTGAAGAGAGGGCTTCACTCCCAGAATTTTGGTATAGATGTTGCATTAAGTCAGATGTGAATTGTGTCCAGGGTCAGACAAAATTTCTCTAGGATGCCCACTCTGGAAAAGATGGACAAAAGGGTTTCAGCCACCTCTGTAGTAGTTATGGTCTTTAAGGGTATGGCTTCAGGGAAACTCGAAGCATAATCAACCAATGTTAATATATATCTATGTCCCCCAGATGAAAGTGGAGATAAAGGCCAACGATGTAAATAGCTACTCTTTAAAAACGGTACCGTAAAGATAGGCTTTTTGACCATAGGTACTCGCCTGGTACCTCGGGAGGATGACAGTTGGCAAACTTCACACGATCTACAGTAGTTAGGGGACATCTGAGGACATTTTAGGCCAAAAATAGGTTTCCCAAATTTTTATTAAAATTTTACGATGCGAAAAATGTCCGGCCACTGGCGGGGTCATGACCCATTTTAAGAACAGTCTCTCTGCAATGACTTGGAAAAAACTAAGATGGAATAGTCTGTCTCATCTGAATTTAATTTAAATACTGACTTGTACAAGATACCTTTTATATATTCAAATTTATATGAAAATTTTTTCCCTTTTGGGATAACTTGATTTTGTTTAGCGGCATTATGGCAATTCTGAAGAGAAGGGCAATTACGTTGTAACTTGACAAAGGAGTCCTTTGATATGTCTAAAGGCTTAAAGTCAGGGAAAATCAAAGGATGGACAGTAGGAGGAGCCTGGGCTTTGGTCTAAGCCCTAGTCAAGACATTTATGGTATCGGAGGTGATATCTTCACTTTCATCTAACAAGTGAACTTGTGATCCTACTACCTCGCTTTCGAGAGTAGCATCACTGGTTTTTAATCCCACATGAATCTCACGAGACATTGTCTCATCTGAACTTTCGAGGGGCTTTCTCTGACTCCACAGGAAGGGATCTGAAACACTTATGTCCACCTTGTGATGAAAGGTCAACCTCAAAAGGGAAGAATGGCACCTTTTACATTACCTATTAGTACGGAGCAAGAAGTGATGGGAGCTAGTACGGCTTCAGACCAACCTGTGAACCATTTAGACCTAATGTAACAACGGATGGTAGGAAAAGTGTCCATACGGTTCAAGTAGTCTGAAAGTATAGCAGGGGAAATGAGTTTCTTTAAGGTTGGGGAACAGCTTATCAGAAATAACTATACATGTGCATCCAGTGTCTCGTAAAATGGTAGATACATTAAGTCCATTAACTGTTCCTGAAAGAAGGATGCTTGGTCATTACAGTCTTTAAAAACATCTTCCAACTTTTGGCCCTTCTTAGAAGGACAATCTGGACGTTTATGTCCCTTAACAACCCAAAAAATGACAAACGGGAATAAAAGAAGTCATTTTACTTTCCATTAGAGGCTTTGATTTCTTAAGGTTTGAAAAACCCCTTTTGCCCTTAGGGTTCGATCCCTTCAGGTGTTTATGGAATTGTGAGCCTCAGCATACAGGTCAGCAGCCTCACAACTTCCTCAGCTTTAATCAGGTTACGTTCTCTGATGAATGTTCGTATTTGGTGAGGAAGAGCTGTCAGGAACTGGTCAGCAACCATGAAGTCTTGAAGAGATTCATAACTGTGATCAATTCCTGAACTCTCTATCCAAAAGTCGAACAACGAAAGAGTGTTACCTGTAACTGCTGAAGTTCTGGCCAGGCTGTAAGGTGGCATACCTGAATCTTTCTGTAAGAATTTGGTGGTTTTTTGATATGCTTCAAGGATTGCCTTCTTCAGTAGGTTATAATTACATATGATATCCTGGGAAAAAAAGTTGCATAGATATTTAAGGCTGGTACCAGAAAATAACATTCCTAACCTGGTAGTCCAGGTGTCAGCAGGCCATTCACAGAGGGTAGCGGTATTTTCAAACTGATAATGTATGAAGTTATGTCTTTCCCCTCTGTGAAGGGAGGTAAATAGGTGTTGGAATATGTGCACTAAACTGCACGTTGTTCCATTACTCCTTCATCTAATTGCTGTTGTGAGAAAGTTTAAATTCTTATTCTCTATTCAAGGCGAGTTTGTTCGAGCTCGCGATCCTTTTTTCTCTCTCTCTTAACTCATATTCTCTGTCCTTTGCTCTTTCCTCAAGTTCCCTTAATTTAACCTGTTCCTCACGTATCTTAGCTTGTTCCTCACGTACTCTAGCTCTCTCTTCACGATCAAGTCTATCATGCTCCTTTTTTTCTTCTCTTTCAAATTTTCTCTCTCCTTTTTCTCTTCTCTTTCGATTCTCTCTCTCTCCTTTTTCTCTTCTCTTTCCCTTTCTAACTGTCTTTCTTGGATCTCTCTCTCAATTCTCTCTCTCTCCTTTTCTTCTTCCCCTTTCCCTTTCTAAAAATGTCTTTCTTTTCTCTCAATTCTCTCTCTTTCAAGTCTTTCCTGGATCTTTGCACTAATGAAAGATTCTAAATTTTTCCCTGTTATTCCTAACTTACTTCCAGCGTTCATCCAAAACTGGTATTCATCCATACTTGCAAGAATAACTTAAACTATCAGGGGAAATGAAAAAGGGTATTAAAGAAAACGGAGGGTTCAATTCCTGCTCTGCTCAAAATGTAAATAAACCAGAGGGCTTGATCCCTGCTTCAATTAAACAAAAATGTAATTAACGAAAACGAAGGGTTCTATGCCGGCTCTGAGCAAACAGTAAATAGAATGGGGTCCCCTTTACCATCCAATCTTCTCACCAACAAATCAAGAGTGTCCTATGACAGTTCCCTTGATACAATAAAGGGGCTCAAGGAAACAAGTTGTCACTGGAAAATCTCGGGGCCTAGGTCTAATCCTCCAAGTGTTTCAAGCTCCAAAAGGTGGCAGAATTAAATATTATATCCTGCCTGACTTGACTTACAATAAATTGAGACTATAACAATCACCAAATTTTTTCAAATACCCCTTTCTGTAGTCTACCATAGAGAATGAATTACTCATGGCTGGTGGTAACCGTCTGTGGTATGCAGCGTTGAAGTTCCAATGGTAGATTCGAGATGGAGTTGAATCTTGATTCAGTAGCATTAATCCTGGCAAGGGGCGCCACTTGTGAAGGCTTACCACCCTGTAACAACTTCAGGGCAGTATTTCTCAGGCTGGCTCCTCCTCAGGAAAATTAATGAATGAAAAAGAAATAATAATTCACAAAGATTTAAAAACTATTTATTAAATCAAACATTAAAACAACAAAACATGAAAGGTATATCCTATTTGAAAAGAAAAATGAAAAATGAAAAGAATAAAATAACATTTGAACTCAACACTAATAAACTACAATGGTGTCTGGTGTTGGTGACACTGTTGTTGAAACCGTAGCCCTTGCTGATGATAAGGGGGGGGGGAAGTCGCAGGTGTTGGTGACCATCCACTGGCTAGTTCTTCACAGGAAAAATCGCCCGTGATTATTATCCCGATGACAGGAAAGCAGGTTCTTTATCCCCTGCAATGCTGTGGAGTTACGTCCTCACTTTCATACAGGTGCACAGGTAGTTCAATACAAAAATGGAGAAGTCTCTGGACATTAGTCCTTCTCCTGTTCTACTCGTTTATTGCCAGGTGACCCTCTCTGACATCCAAGCTGAAAGATAACAGGTTACCCACTGCTTAAATAATCGCTCTTCATGGTAGTGTACAATATTCAAAAGACTGGTGATTATTACAACAGTCAACCTAGAGCAAGACTGAAAGGAAATAAGTTTATTATTGGTCAAAAGTGAAGCTTTCAACCAATAAATCCACTAGAATTTCAAGGCAGGCATGTACTTACAGTAGAGTTGGGAGCTGTGAGTCTAAGTGATTTACTGTTTAACCCCGAGGCCCCACACGTCACCTTTCGGGGGGGGGGGGAAAGAGGGAGGGACGGGATAGGGGAGCTAGACTGACCCTACCTTAACAAGTAGCCAGCAAGACAAACTATCAATTTCAGGGAGGGGGAAGAAAAGGTGGGAAAAAACGGGAGCGTGACTTACCCTACCTAACTAGTAGCCGGCAGACAAACTATCAATTTTTCAGGGAGGGGGAGAAAAGGGGGGAAAAACGGGAGATTGACTTACCCTACCTTAACTAGAAGCCGGCAGTGAAACTACTGATACTATATATATATTCCCTCTATACCTATCTATTGAACTTTTCCCTCACAGAAGAATAAGGCGTATCTTTAATTGCATTAAAAGTATAAAAGTTTTTTTTATTTGTTAAAACATATACTTCTAAAATCTTTATGTGTAAAAAAGATTTTTTCAATATTCACTCGGTTAAATCACTTACCATTTACCGCAGGAGGATTATTCCAACATACACAGGGATACACTCTTCTCTCCTCCTCCTCGCAGACACCTCCAACGGGATGCTGAATTGGATTCATCCTTGACCCTACTTGAATTTTTTTTTTTTTTATTTTTATTTAAAACCAATACAGTTTAACATAAAAATAAAGAAACAGTATGGAACCTAATCAAATTAAATGACAAACGGATTTTACCCACATGCTCGCAAGAATTACAACAAAAACTTACAACAAGAAATAAAATAAAAAACAAAATTAACATGTCACAGGGGCATGAATTGACATATATACAAAACCTTGCAATATATAAATTGTACATATAAATGACATCTGACAAAGGTTCAATACACTTGAACATAAAATATACAAAGAAGTTATATCAGTTAAAACCCATCCTTCACATTAATCAAAAAACCAAACCTAACATCATAATCTGACTAGATAATTTACATACTTATCCCTAACAATACAGCTGAACATATCCCAACATACAAATAAACAGAAAAAGAATACAGCTTAGAACACAATAACAAGCTCTATACTGTTACAATACACCCAAAAATTTCAAATTTCAGACAAATGGACTACGTCATAAAACTGTCTAGATATGTCGTATACCATACAGACTAAAACTTAACATCAAGAACTTGCATGAAACCCAAAAACCCGGTACAGGGTACAGACCATAATTATAAACTTTAAAAAGAAAACAATCATGCATATATAAAGTATTACATAACGTCTGACCCATGACAAAGGCTCAATACAATAGAAAGAGATATATATTAAAATATATACACATACACACCCCACACACCCACACCCACATCCACACAAAACACCCACACGGTACAAAAAAATTTCACAAAATCACATTAACAGATGCACTGTATGCACAAAGCAAAAACAGTATATAAGTATATTTTCACATGCAAAAACCCAGCACGTAACATAAATACAAACTAAAAACACACTTCATGTCGCAAATAACTTATTTCTCAAGAATCATGTTATACAAGACTGATACACATCATAATTATACATAAAAATCTAACTATATTATACCTACATTCTGAAAAGTGTTATATCTACCATAACGAGACCTTGAGCTCTAAAATCCACACTTGGATGCCAAAAGTCCCAATGAAAAACCAGGAAACCATTCCAAACCCACATTCACAACACTCTCACGACCCCCCCCCCCCCAGGGAGGCGAGCCCGCTGTTGCCCCCCGACTCCCTCCCACCCATGAAAAACCCCTTCATCATCATATCCAATCACAGATTTTTGAGAATCCCTAACGTTAGCATTCTATAACCCTCTTGAAGAAAGCCTGATCCCACCTCCTCCCATACAAATCTCTGTTACGACACCTCGTACTATAGAACGTTACCCAAGAACCTTTCTTCTCTCCCACTATCCCCTTCCCCCTCATCACCCACGAAAATATATATATAATCTACCATGATATAATCTAAAGCTCTTATGACACCCTCGTCTAACCACCCATAGAGCCGCAAAACCGACACCCCACGGCCCCCCACCCTTGTACCAACCTACTTAAACCCGCACCTAACCTCCTCTAGCCCTTCCAAAAGTAAAACTACATGGAACGCTGTTCATCCCCTCCACAGATACCACACCCCCCACCCTCTACAACCTGTCTGTTTCGTAATATCTCACCAGACGGAAGGATCCCATGCAAAAACGAAACATCACCTCACGCGCCGAGGTTTTAACTTTAATTTACTAAATTTTAAACCAAATACCTTCCACGCATACATGGGGAACAAACCCCCAACTGGGACAACGCATACACATAACTACACAAAACCCCTTTTACGAACCTTTCTCAGTTCCCCAACCAACATCACAGCCCTCAAAATATTCACATTCCTCAACCCCCCATTCCCAACCCCATCCCAGCCGTGTGTATCCTTC
>NC_069475.1:29073108-29097672 GCF_026875155.1 Cherax quadricarinatus | reverse complement strand
CCCCCCAAACAACCCCACCCCCCCCCCTCCCACCTCAACCCCCACCACCACCACCCCACCCCATCCCAACCCTCCCCCCACCCTCCCCCTCCCACCAGCCTCCCCTCCCCCAGCCCACACCCCACCACTCAACAGTAAATTTTCTACCAAAACATAACCCAAAAACAAACACGTCTTTTCGCCCTACATCATATCTTGTTACTTTTTTACCCTCTTTTTCTTAAAATATGTATTCCCTTAACAAAACCCTTTTATACAAAGTTCAATCAAAGGGCCCCCCATTATCATTTCCCCTGGCACCCAAACTTACCTACCACACCTCTCAAAAATTTTTCCCTAATTTGCTTTTCTGGCCCCTCCCACTTTTACTCTCTCACTTGGTTAAAAGGCCCCTATATATTCATTTAAAACTCTCCCAAAATCACCTCTCTTCCTACATTCCTCTCTTCTCCGGTGCTACACCTTATTATGCCCCACTTTTCGCCCCAACCCTTTATTTTAATCCACATAATTCTTGAATTTACAAATTCATATTCTCTTTTTCCTTCCAAAAATGACCTTCCTTTACTGCTACCCCTTTCCTTTGCTCTAACCTCTCAGTACCCCAGATTTAAACCCCCGCCCCCTAACCCCTCAGCTTTGTTTCCCTTTTGGGGCGGGAATCCAAATTTTTTTCATTCATAACATCAGCAATCATCTGTTTTTGTCATCCGACTACACCCACGCACATTCAAGCATCCCAGTTTTATAAAGTTTTTTTTTTCTCTTTTTAGTAAATTCTACGGGAAAAGGGGGTTCTAGCCCATGCCCCCGAAATTTTAGTCGCCTCATACACAGCATGGCCTACGGAGGAAAGATTTTTTCCACTTCCCCATGGCAATAGAGAAATAAGAAGAACAAGAGCTATTTAGAAAAAAGGGAAAACTAGATGTATGTATGTATATATGCATGTGCGTGTCTGTGAAGTGTGCCAAAGTGTAAGTTGCGTAGCAAATATCCCTGTTATCTAGCGTGTTTATGAACAGAAAAGAAACCAGCAATCCTACCATCATGCAAACAGTTACAGGTTTCTGTTTCACAGTCATTGGCAGGACGGTAGTAACTTCCTGGGTGGTTGTGTCTACCAACCTACTCCACAGGACGGTGTACTTCCCTGGGTGGTTGTGTCTACCAACCTACTACCCACGGGATGGAGTATTTCCCCCTGGGTGGTTGCTGTTACCAACCCTACACAGGATGTAGTCCCACCCTGGGTGGTTCCTGTCTACAAACTCTTTACCACGGAGTAGTACCACCCTGGTGGTTGCTGTTTTACCAACTTACTACCACAGGACGTAGTATTTCCTGGTGGTTGCTGTTCCCAAACCTATACACAGGATGGTAGTACCACCCGGGGTGGTTGCTGTTTCCCAAACCTACTAACCAGGAGGTAGTAACCACCTGGGTGGTTGCTGTTACCATCTACTACCACAGGACGGTAAGTAACCCTGGGTGGTTGTTGTCTACCAACTACACCACAGGAGGGTAGTACCTCCCTGGGTGGTTGCTGTTACCCCCTACTACCCAGGACGGTAGTCCCACCCTGGGTGGTTGCTGTCTACCAACCTACTATTACTTTGTATGTTACATTATTATTTTTATTCTTTGATTTTTACTGTTCTTCTGTGTTATTGTACTGTTTTTTTACATATATTTTTGTGTGTAATTATGATTGTGGTTTTTAAGCTTTTTATGTGTATTTTTACTAATTTATTTGTAAACTACACTGTTTAATGTTCAAATTTATTTTTATGTGTTTCTCTAATGATTTGTGGTCACTATACTTTTTTATTGTCTATGATACTGTTTAAAGGAGTTACTTTCATGTTTTGTGTGTTAATCCCATGTTTTATATGTCACTGTAAAACCACTGATTTGGGATTCATTTTAAACCCAAAAACCATACACGGGCGGGTTTGAGACTCTCTGACCGCGGGTCCAAATCCCGCCCTGGGTTCGGTTTGTTTGCAATCTTTGCCCATTACGATTTCGTGATTTCTTTTTTATTCTCTTATACGTTACAAACGAATCGTTTACCAAGTCTTTTACCAATAAGGTTGCCAAAAACTTTTTTCCAACAGAAACTACCGGAGGTCTTCTACTAAAGTCTTCTGTAACAGTCTTCCATTAGTAATCTCATATAGCGTCCATCTTTATAAATTGATTCCTACCAAAGATCTAAGAAAGAATCTGTCTAAGTTTTTCTATCAGGTATTTACAGACAGGTTACATACAGTGTTATTAACTCTGTGTATCAACAGCTTTTTACACATCACAACACAACGATGGTGTTGAAAAAACCAAAACAGGGGAAACTTTCAACTGTGAAACAAACTCCTTCATTCAATGTTCCCTTCTACAATTTTGCTTTTCATTACTTTCCAGTTATTGCTATATCTCTGCAACATAGTACACCCACAACATTCAGTGTGTCTATTTTCTCTGCAATAGTGCACCACAACATCAGTGTGTCATTTTATCTCTGAAAACATAGTGACCAAACAAACTTTCCCTGAGTAAATATCTCTGCAACAAAAGTGCACCACAACATTCAGTGTAATATATCTCTGCAACATAGTGCACCACAACATTCAGTGTAATATATCTCTGCAACATAGTGTACCACAACATTCAGTGTAATATATCTCTGCAACATAGTGCACCACAACATTCAGTGTAATATATCTCTGCAACATAGTGTACCACAACATTCAGTGTAATATATCTCTGCAACATAGTGCACCACAACATTCAGTGTGTAATATATGTTAACATTGATACATCACAGTACATAACAGTCTGGGAGACATTAACACACAGTCGTACTGGCCAGGTTGTGGCAACACACAGTCGTACTGGCCAGGTTGTGGCAACACAGTCGTACTGGCCAGGTTGTGGCAACACAGTCGTACTGGCCAGGTTGTGGCAGCCACCAACAAAAATTCTTATTATGAGTAGATCGAATCAGTCAGGTTGATAGTTTTTATTTTCATCACCGAGTTTTTTTTTTTTCCATCTGTTGTGGTGAATGTTTCTTATGTCATTATTGAAGAGGTGAGAGAAGAGTGTATGAAAAAATAGGGGGGGAAATTATTTTAAAAAATTAAATTAATTAAATTTAAATGTCTTTAAGATAAAATTTATTAAATTTGTTTTATTACTCCAAGCCCCTCTGAAGTTAATCACTTCTTCACAATTTATATCCTTTTCCAAAATTTCATCAAAATATTAAACCCCTCCCATTTTCCAGTTTCTAAGAAATTTTAAATTACATGATCAAGATTTTCAATTTCTTACCTTAAAACATTAATTTAAACAGTGGGTGGAGGAGTTGTGAATGTATAAAGTGTACAAATGGTATGTAATGTGTTGGTAGTGTTTGTTTTATTTGTAATTGTTGTAAAAATATTATTTAAAAATGAAAGAAGTTTTTTGAGTTATGTGTAGATGAAGTGAAATTTCATTCAGAAAACTTATATGAACTACTATTTCAATGAAGAGCACTTCCTGTCACCCTGTCAGCCTGGCAACTTCCCCTGTTCACCTGGCTGACTCTGCGTCAGCCTGGCTGACTTGCTGTCACCCTGGCTGACTTTTGCTTTTCAGACTTGCGGGACTCTGTAGTGGGGTGAGCGGTGAATTGTGTGGGTGTGGGTAGGGTACTCTGCTGTCAGAATAGCTGCTCTGCTGTCAGCTGGTGAGTCTGCTGTCGTGGCTGACTCTGCTGTCGCCTGCTACTCTGCTGTCAAACGTTAGTCATCAGAATAAAAAAAAATGAGTATAAGGAAGAATAAACTGGGAATTTAGAATGGATTAATATTGAAGTTTGTGAGGCATTTGGGATAAAGTTCTGGATACTTAATAATTTTGTTCATAATGTTTTAAAAGAAAGGGAAAACTTTAAAGAATAATAATTATAATGGAATAAGATGTTGACCATAAAGTGTGTCAGAAATATTATGGTAAAATGGGAAAAGACAAAATATGCGGCCCAAGAAGAGTGTGAATTCTGAAGGAAATTAATATATGCATCATGAGTAAAACAATGAATCCCAAGTGAAAAAACTTATATAAAGGAAGCAACACTTAGGTGGATTTATGGTTTGATAAAAATATACTAGAGTTAAAAATGTATTTTTTCTTAGCAAATGTTTTGAGAGCAATAGTGTTGAATAATTTTATAATATGCAAAAAAGACGTAAAGACTTAAACAAAAAATTTGGTGTTAGATAATGTTTTGTGATGTACTGTGGTTTAAAGACGTGTGATGCACTGTGGTCTTAAAGGGAAGTGTGATGTCCCCTGTGGTCTTAAAGACGTGTGATTCACTGTGGTCTTAAAGAGTGTGATGTCACCTGTGGTCTTAAAGACGTGTGATGTCACCTGTGGTCTTAAAGACGTGTGATTCACCTGTGTCTTAAAGAGTGTAAATGTCACCTGTGGTCTAAAGACGTGTGACGTCCCCTGGGGTCTTAAAGGTGTGATGTCACCTGTGGTTTAAAGACGTGTGATGTCATTGCTTTGCTAGAAGACAGTATTCAGAGTAAGCCTCATGTAACCAGGTGTCATCTAAACACAGCTTTATTAAACACATTTTAAAAACACTTTTATACACACAACCACACACCACACACACACAAAATACATGGTGCGCGCATGTATGTATATATCCGACCTTCAATTCATTACGAAACACCAGAAATAGCTATTTAAATTTTTTTATTTTTCATAGAGGAAATTTAGAGATTTGAATTTGAAAACTTTTTCATACAAATAAATGTACACATGACATTGGTGAACACACAAAAAACAGGAAACAATGACATCAATAACAATAAACTAATATTACATTCATTTATAAAAAAATAACATGTTACACACGACACACAGTCCCCACTAGTGTCTCAAACGTGTCCATCTTTTATATATTTACATATTTCAAAAAGAAAGTCGCTCACAAACCCCATTTAAAATGCAAAATAAGTTAAAAAAAAACTTGTTCTCAGATAAATTCACAGTGTAACATAAGTGGAATTCCAAAAATTGTAATTAATTAGCCCCCGAGGGGGCCGAGCTGTGTACGGCTTCGTCTCGTCCGCTGGTCTACGGTTCCAGGCTGTCTTGGTGGATGTAATTACTGGACGCAGTTTACTGTGTGTCCCCTCCAGTAATTCCACCTACCTGGACAGTCTCTACCGTAGACCAGCTAGACAAGACCAAGTTTCCATTCAGCAAGGTCACTGAGGGTGGCAACCGCTGACTCCCGGGGAAGTGGGGGAAATGGGGGGAGTCCACTCAGTGACACAAGTGGATTCCTGGAGACACTGATCCGGGGAAGGCACCGCCGACCTTAGGTAAGTGGGGAAGGGGAAACATCCGGGAGCGAACGGATGGATTCCTGGGTACATGAGCTTGGGGAAGGTTGTAGTTGAGGCTGACCTTAGGTAAGTGGGGAAGGGGAGACATCCGGGAGCGAACGGATGGATTTCTGGATACATAAACCTGGGAAAGGCATGAATACCAGCAGTTGAGGCTGACCTTGGGTAAGTGGTGAAGGGAAGACATCCGGCGGTAGACGGATCGATTCCTGGATACATGAACCTGGTTAAAGCAAGAATACCGCTGACTTTGGGGAAGTGGAGAAGGGATTTCCACCTGAGGTGACACCAAGTGGACTCCTGGAGACACTGATCCGGAGAAGGCACTGACCTAACTCGCTGACCTTAGGTAAGTGGGGAAGGGAAGACATCCGGAGCGAGCGGATGGATTCCTGGATACATAAACTTGGGGAAGGTTGTTGTTGAGGCTAACCTTGGGTAAGTGGGGAAGGGGAGACATCTGGGAGCGAGCGGATGGATTCCTGGATACATGAACCTGGGGAAAGCATGAATACATGCAGTTGAGGCTGACCTTGGGGAAGTGGGGAAGGGAAGGCATCCGGCGGTAGACGGATCGATTCCTGGATACATGAACCTGGGTAAAGCAAGAATACCGCTGACTTTGGGGAAGTGGGGAAGGGATTCCACCTGAGGTGACACCAAGTGGACTCCTGGAGACACTGATCTGGGGAAGGCCACCCGAACTAACTCGCTGACCTTAGGTAAGTGGGGGGAAAGGGGAAGACATCCGGGAGCGAACGGATGGATTCCTGGATACATAAACTTGGGGAAGGTTGTTGTTGAGGCTAACCTTGGGTAAGTGGGGAAGGGGAGACATCTGGCGGTAGACGGATGGTTTCCTGGATACATGAACCTGGGGTAGGCATGAATACAGGTTGGTGAGGCTGACCTTTGGGGAAAATGAGGGAAAGGGAAAAATCCGGCGGCGGACGGATGAATTCCTGATAAAAAACCCTAGGGAAGGCTGAGGCTGGAAGGCAGAGAGAGAGAGGCGAGGCTGACCTTAGGGAAGTGAGGAAGGGTAGACATCCGGGGGCCCACGGATGGATTCCTGGACACATGAACCTGGGGAAGGCGAGGGGGGGGGCGGACCTTAAAGACGAACCACTGGCCTCCACGTGGCAAGGTCTGGTAACTCAGAGATAACTCTGAGGCTGACAGTGGTCGCAAATTATTAATGGATTCAAAAGCGTCTACCACGGTGGTATTATTTCCAATCCAGCCACTCTCATAGGAGCCACGGTAGTGTTCTTATTTTGTTCATTCACCGGAGTTAACATTAATAAAAATAACAATAAAAATATTGTTCTTGTTTTTGATTAACACAACAGAGATAACATTGCAACAACTAGAAATGGCAGTAATATATGTTTGAGAGTCGTTGAGCGATGTGAAGATGACAGGTGTCCTGGGTACACATGTCTGGTACTCTAACATAACGTAGGTCATCTGGAAAAGACCCGGGCCGGGACAATACCGTGGGTGTTGCTGGAGTGAGACCCAACAGTTAGGTGTCTTCAATCAAAAACGTTTCGCCTACACAGTAGGCTTCTTCAGTTTAATATAGAGGCAGCAGCAGAGGCAGTGAATGTAAGGCTGATGTAATTATAATCATGCGTGATCCCAGAAAGGTATCCCCGTGATCCCAGAAAGGTATCCCCGTGATCCCAGAAAGGTATCCCCGTGATCCCAGAAAGGTATCCCCGTGATCCCAGAAAGGTATCCCCGTGATCCCAGAAAGGTATCCCCGTACTGCATAAACCTTATTGTTCATCTCTGTTGCTGTACATTTTTTCTTTGCTACTGTACTGCATCTCTGTACTGCACTCTACCGTTCTTTTGTTTTAATTTTCTGTACTGGTCGTCTCTGTTACTGTACTCATTCTTCTCTGTTACTGTACTGGTCTTCTCTGTTACTGAACTATATTTGTTCTTCTGTGTGTCTGTACTGGTCTTCTGTGCTACCAGTGTCAGGGGAACGCCTTCCTATTGAACAAAAGAAAGGAAAAATAACAAATGAATAACTTGATAGATAATAATTATATTTTTCTAAGGATTTTAATTAAAAATAAATAAAATAAATATTGGCCGCTGTGGTTCCAGTAGGATGTTGGGACATGAGAATCTTATGCCCAGGATGGTCTTCTGATGATGTTTTAGAAGAAATGGTGTTGGTTATCCTGGGTGGCGGTGTTCGTCCCATGTTCTGAAAATCCTGTCACTACTTGGTTGTATCACCACAATTCAGATTTTAGAGGTGAGGAGTCGTAATGTCCCACTACGTCCTGTAGACAGGTATCTTGCTCCAATTAACTAGCGTCTACCCTGGTTGACCAGGTCAGCAGCAGAGCTGATAAAGAAAACACTGGTTATATAAGTGTTAAATAAGTATGACATTGAAGAAAGACATGTCATGACTTGTAACCAGGTAAATTAGTATCAATGAACAGAAATACTCCTTGTAGATCACCGTACCTGATCATGAGAAGAGTGGAGGTGAAGTTATTCTTCAAACTTCAACCCACACCAGGTAAGGTTAATACTACCAGGAATAGAAATTAAAGCAACTCAGACGCTAGGAACTGAAGTTTAGCCTCTGCCCACTAGATGGAAGAGTGGGCGGTAACACGCTAGTGGTTCCTGGGTGTCTGAACAACCATACCTCCCACTTTTTTAAGTTTTTTTCCTCAAAATATCCCCTTTCCTAAACTTATAGTCGGAAGCAGTATGTTAAGTTACAGAGGGAAAAGTACTATGTACAACCTCGGTTCAGCCAATCTGAGAAGTGGTTTTCCGAGTCATATATATATATATGCAATAAGATCACAGTAAACAGGTGATTTCAGAATATGCAAAACAACCACTCTGAAAGAATTAGAAATTCCCAAACGCTTTTTGTGAACTACTCACATTATCAAGGAACTATGAAAGTAAAACATCCAAAGGGAAACTATATAAGGGGTCTGGTCGGCACCTCACTATCAGATCCCACAACGGTTTAAAACACCTGACGCGCGCCGACCCAACTTGGAAAGGTCCTTGGGACAACTCACCCCACAAACTATTCTACCCAAGAAATAAGAAATTTAAAGATTATTTGTCCATGTATTATTAAAATTTTTCCCAAATTCTATTAATTATAAAAAAGGATCTAATTTATATAAACCAAAGGAAATATTTTATATTATTTTCAAAACTGCTTTTTATGAAACAAGATTCAATTATATTCCTGTCGACCATGGACTTGCTTGATACACTTTCTCAACTTTTTGAAAATCAATTGGATGGTTAAAATCTCTTTCATGAATAAATAGAGCATTGGAATCTTGTCCAGTTCTAATGCTATATTTATGTTGTTTTAATCTTAGTTCGAGATTTTACCAGTTTGAAACCCTAATAAACTTTATCGCAAATTTTACAAGGAATCTTATAGACACATTACTGCGGGTTCTCTCTTGGAGAGACATCCTCAAGACCTTATTAATATCCCCTTTATTAATACCTATCTTCCACTTATACACTTCGATCAGGTCTCCCCTCATTCTTCGTCTAACAAGTGAATGTAACTTAAGAGTCTTCAATCTTTCTTCATAAGGAAGATTTCTAATGCTATGTATTAATTTAGTCATCCTACTCTGAATGTTTTCCAGGACAATATATAAGTATTACGTTTTTAAGGCTGATCTCGAAATATAATATTCAGTTATTACACAGAGAACAACAACACTTACACCTACACAGTTTGAAGATAAGTTGTGTTTCATCTATGAGTCAGACAATAGCGATAAAACTAATTGGGATTGTAGAGAAGTTGTGAAATAGAAAACATTGAGTCAAATATTTGAGAATTTTTTTTCCTTTAGGATCAAGAGCCACTCCAGTATCAAGGTCAAATAAAGCAAAATAAAAAACAATGATTTCGAGATTAGAAATGATAAAATGGCACCATGACAATGTGTTAATTTAAAAGCAACCATCTTGGAAGTAGGATATACGAGGCTTGAAATCTTTATGCAAATTCAGGTGACTGTTTCACCAGTTATCAGACTCACACTGTCTACAACTGTCCTGTGTATCAGTGTTCACCAGTTATCAGACTCACACTGTCTACAACTGTTCCTGTGTATCAGTGTTCACACGCCTCCAACACCAGTAAATATTTCAACAAATGTAGCTCTAGATTACACCAGTAATGAAAGCTTGAAAAAAGGGATTGAACTCGCGGCTAGCGAGTTCAATCCCCCTCGCATCGTGGTTTGTTTACAATCATTTTTTATTTTTTTATTATCAAACCGGCCGATTCCCACAAGGCGGTTTGGGCCCCAAAAAAAAAACTTTCAAACCCCATTCACTCCATCACTGTCTTGCCAAAGGTGCTTTACACTACAGTTTTAAACTGAACATTAAAAACCCCTCCTTCAGAGTGCAAGATGTATTCCATCTCCAGACTCAAGTCCCGGGCCTCCGTTTCCTGAATCCCCTTTATAAATGTTACTTTGCTACACACTCCAACAGCACGTAAGTATTAAAAAAAAACCCTTTGTCCCCCCATTCACTCCTATCAACACGCTCCGCATGCCTGCTGGAAGTCCAACCCCTCGCACCAAAAAACCCCTTTTCCCCCCCCCTCCAAACCCCTTCCCGGCCCACCCCTACCCCCCCCTTTCCCTTCCACTACAGATGATACACCTTGAAGTATTCTGTTTTTGCTCCATTCTCTCTACATGTCCGAACCACCTCAAAACCCCTTCCCCAGCCCTTGGGCAACAGTTTGGTAATCCCGCACCTCCTCCTAACTTCCCAAAATACGTTCTCTGTTTTTTTCACACCCCACATTGCCCCCGAATGACATCTCCCCTGCCTCCGCCTTCTCCTCGCTGAACATTCATCACCCACGCTTACAAACATGTCATTACGATTTTGTTAAAGTCATGATAAAAGTTCGAAGCTTGTCACAATAAGAAGTTTTCAAAAGAGAAAAAAAAAACTTAAGAACAAAAATTTTTTCCGAGAACGTTCTGAAATAAATCAAAGTCTTCCTTGATTACACAAAAATGCATAACAAAATTAGCAGGTTTTTTCCTTACGTTATACTCCAGTTAAAAATTCTCTAACACATTTTAAAAACTTTTGTTCAAGTTTTTTTAAAAGTGCTTTAAAAATACTCCAACTGGCAGGCATAGTGCCAAAATCAATAATAATTATAATAATAATAATATAATAATAATAATATAAAAACCACTTCCCATCCAGTATAATAACATTTCATTGATCTCTTCGCTTCCGGGCCGAGAGGTTGTACTTCGCTTTTGCTCCTGCATTCGTCAAACATCGTTGGTGGAGGACGGACGTTGGCTGCTGCACTCGCTACAGTTGGTAGCACTGAGCGAATTTTGGAAGATGGCGCAGACTACCAGGAGGATGATAAACACTGTGTATTGAGGTGTTGAAAGGCGCAGTTTATAACACCAATGCGTCAGTTATGCTGCCTGCATCAACAACGACGATTTGTATGGAATTGCTGTACTAAGGTCTCTGTGCTGGGTTAAGTTTGCTTGTGAGATTCCACGCTATTTCACTCTTACTCAAGTTTCTGGAGTTCATCAAACCACTCCGTTTTACTTTTGGTAATAAAACAAAAACTGTACACCAGAATCCAAACTTCAAGAAAATTTGAGGAGCCGCTTTTCCACAAAATACTCCACGCTAAATACACCCTAACAAACTGAGCTGCCTCTGTTGTTCCCACCTGCCTACCTCTGCGATCAAGCCCTGCTAGAGCGTACCCCAAGAATCAAGACTTCCACCACGTAAACATGATTGCATTCTCGTTCTCAGACTGACCTGTCCGTTTCTCCAGTTCGCCACGAGCGCGCAGCTCCTGGGTTTATCCTGGCTCTTTCTCTACGTCAGTATACACTCCTCTCCAGCGATTTCTGAGATTAAAGACACATGTGCAACATCTGGGTATCTTTATTGTAGACGTTTCGCCATCCAGTGGCTTTATCAATACAATTCTAGGACATAACTTGAAGACTGTAGAACATATGTACAGAAGTGAGTAATCAGTCCCTCAACCTAGAGTAGTGCGAAGAGCACCATGTCGTGGAGATTCTGAAGCAGAAGAAAGGATCCTGCGCTTATATAGTAAACGTCAGCGTGTAGCAGCGAGGGCATATTTCACTGGTAGGGCGCGGATTCCCCAGTGGAAGTAGGTCCTTCCAAGAGATGGGTTTAGTTGTAGTAGTAGTTGTCGTTAGCCGTGAAGGTATGTACATGTCCTCAGACCACTGCAACATCATGGAATCCTTATTTCTGAGGAACATGTACATAACCTTCACGACATACGACAATACTACTACAACTAACCCATCTCTTTGGGAAGGACCTACTTCCACTGGGGAACTCCGCATACCAGTAATATGCCCTCGGTCTGCTACACCTGACCGTTACTAATATAAGCGCCAGGATCCTTCTTCTGCTTCAGAATCTCCACGACTGTGGTGCTCTTCGCACCTACTCCTAGGTTGAGGGACTGATTACTCATCTTCTGTACATAGTCTACTGTCTTCATCGCGCGCTGTCCTAGAATTGTATTCATAAGCCACTGGATGGCGAAAGTCTTATCTTAAAGTACCCAGATGTTGACACATGTTCTTAATCTCATCTTGTCGGTATTATATACCATTCGTACACAGCGATATTCTTCGCATGTCCAGTCTTACAGGCTCACCCCCACGGGTCTTACCTAAACTCTTTTGTCTTGGGCTGAAAACGACTCACCGTGTCCTTTTCAAAGGACTGCTCCCGAAACAGAGCTGCAAAATGGTACTCCACTTGACAAACTCCGGCATTCCTTCGGGAGACAGTGACAGGTCACCTATTGGCACATGACCAGCGTTGGATTCGTTGCTGGTGAATATATTCATCTGCCCCTTTTTTTTTTTCTCCGGCTCGGCCCGAACTCCGGGTGGTAGCTAAATGGAGTCGGATTAGAGAGTAGAGCCTAATACGAGTGTAGGACTGTATTGTGACAGGCGGGGGGTGCCACTGTCATAGCGCTGTAAATCAGTACTTCACTTGATAAATTAGACACAATGTGCAACACTTGCATATCTTTATTGTCGAAATTTTTTGCCATCTTGCTCCCCCCCCCCCCCAAAGACGACAGTTTGAAGAACGATAGGAGTTGAGTAAATCAGTCCCTCCGCCTGAAGTTGAGTAATCAATTCATTAATTATGATAAAGAATACAGCATATGTGCGAAGAGCTTATATAGTGATTACATCGACTCTGGTCAGGGATCATCTCATTCTCTCTACTCTTACGTAGACTTCTAAAGGTCCCAGTCCCCGGAGAACGTCGTTCATAAGTTTTGTCTCGTAAAATGAGGGTTATTTATGTTTGGTCAGTACGGTATTTTTAATTTTGACACATATAGTTCTTGGCCGTATACAGAGATCAGTGTTTGCGATCCAGAGAGGAAATGTCTGCAGCATCTGGGCACGGCGGGACCCACGCCGGGAACCTGGACTAATGTATCGAGATCTGGCTCTGAGTTATCTATTTTGTTAACTCTTTACTGTATTTTTGTGAATGTTTTGTAATGTTTTTTGTCTTAAATAAAATATATATTCAAATATAAAGGTGGTAGAAGAAAATTCTCAAACCAGCTTCAGAGAGAACCTGAGTTTTACCTGAAGCAAGTTTATTCTTTTCTTGAGATGAGGGTCCCAGTACAGGACAGTTCTAGAGGTGGTACATCCCTATATATATATATATATATTATATATATATATATAATTATATATATTATATATATATATATCTAATATATATATATATATATATATATATATATATATAAATAATTATATATAATATATACCCACTGCACTTCGCACATAATGCTGAAAAATTTTAAATAACGAAAAGCCGGGTGTAAAGTTTACATTATGGATCGTATTCAAAAAAATTAAGGCCACCTGTATATTTTGTTCTGTGCTCACTAACGAAATTATTTTTGTCAAATACATATAAGGATGTTACAACATTTAACATGAATACATTAATAATATGGATGTTATTGCGGTAGTGCAGTGATCGAGAATTATCCCCCAATTGCAAAAGTCCGTCTGGTGTGCATCTTGCAAAAATTGGAATAGTGCCGTGGTTGCAAGGTCTGTAATTCAGTTAAATTTTAAACGCTGTAGACATGAAAGTGACTAAGAATTAACATTTACAAACATTCAGATTTTATATCTGAATGTCTTCTATAAACAGGTAATTTAGACCATTAGACAAACCTGAATCTAAATTTAAACCTTCCAAGTCCCCCATTATCTTAAAATACGTCAACACACAAAGCTGAATCGCAAGTCGTCTTATAAGATACATTGTCAAGTTACCAGCATAAAAGTTGAAGTTAACAGCAGCGACACTCAAAGATTATCACAAAAGCAGCGTCCTTTATATTATTTTCCAAATTCCCGAAAAAAAACAAATGGACCTGGAGTTGGTTACCTGGTGTTTATTCACGGGGATCAGCGCCCCCGTGGCCCGGTCCATGACCAGGCCTCCCGATGGATCAGGGCCTGATCAACTAGGCTGTTACTGCTGGCCGCACGCAGTCCAACGTACGAGCCACAGCCCGGCTGATCCGGCACTGACTTTAGGTATCTGTCCAGCTCTCTCTTGAAGGCAGCCAGGGGTTTATTGGCAATTCCCTACTGGTTGTGGGAGGGTCTGTTGAACAGGTCTTTCGGCCCGGATCACTTATGGTGTTTTCTCTTAGTGTACCAATGGCGCCCCTACTTTTTATTGGGGGCATTTTGCATCGCCTGCCCAGTCTTTTACTTTCGTAGGGAGTGATTTCTGTGTGCAGATTTGGGACCATTCCTTCCAAGATTTTCCAAGTGTAGATTATGATATATCTCTCCCTCCTGCGTTCCAACGAGTACAAGTCAAGTGCTTTTTAATTTTACTTAATCTTAGGGAAGTTAATTATTTAAGCAATGGTGCTTAAGGCAGACAAGTCACAGTCACACTGAAGTATATTACTCAGATTTATATTATATTATCAGAATTAACCCAAACACTGTTAATTATGATCAAAAAAGACATTCACCCCGAAAGCAACTTTATTAAAAAATTGTCAACTAAATCTTATACAACGACCATCAAGGTGATGTTCGCGCTACTTACTCACTCTAAGAACATAAGTCAAGGAGGAACAATGCAGTAGGCCTGCTGGCCCTACTAGGCAGGTCCTTTACATTTCATCCCACTCGCTTCAAAACATTGCCCAAACCAATTTCAATGCCACCCAAGAAATAAGGCTCTGATGTGAAAGTCCCTCTCAAAATCCAAACCCTCACACTCATGTACTTATTCACTAGATTTGACTCTCACGCTACACCAAAGTCCAGCTCATACCCAAAATAGGTTGACTGTTCCATCATTTACTACCCTATTTCCAAACCAATACTTTCCTATGTCCTTTCTAAATCTAAACTTATCTAATTTAAATCCATTACTGCGGGTTCTCTCTTGGAGAGACATCCTCAAGACCTTATTAATATCCCCTTTATTCAACCTATCTTCCACTTATACACTTGATCAGGTCTCCCCTCATTCTTCGACTAACAAGTGAATGTAACTTAAGAAGTCTTCAATCTTTCTTCATAATGAAGATTTCTAATGCTATGTATTAATTTAGTCATCCTACTCTGAATGTTTTCCAGGACAATATATAAGTATTACGTTTTTAAGGCTGATCTCGAAATATAATATTCAGTTATTACACAGAGAACAACAACACTTACCACCTTACACAGTTTTGAAGATAAGTTGTGTTTCTTCTATGAGTAAGAAAATAGCGATAAACTAATTGGGAATGTAGAGGTAGTTGGTGAAATAGAAAACATTGAGTCAAATCATTTGAGAAATTTTTTTTCCCTTTAGGATTCAAGAGCCACTCGCCAGTATCAGGTCAAATAATGCAAAATAAGAAACAATGATTTCGAGATTTGAAATGATAAATGGCACCATTTATACATTGTGTTAATAATAGCAACCATCTTGGAGTAGGGATATTACAGAGGCGTGAAATCTTTATGCAAATTCAGGTGACTGTTTCACCAGTTATCTGTCTCACACTGTCTTACAAACTGTCCTGTGTATCAGTGTTCACAGTTACAGATCACACTGTCTACAATGTCCTGTGTCTCAGTGTTCACACGGGCCTCCAACACCAGTATATATTTCAAACAAATGTAGCTTCTAGATTACACAGTAATGAAAGCTTGAAAAAAGGATTGAACTCGCGGGCTAGCGAGTTTCATCCCCTCGCACCGTGGTTTGTTTACAATCATGTATTACGATTTTGTAAGTCTGATAAAAGTTCGAGCTTGTCCAAATAAGACGTTTCAAAGAGAAAAAAATTAAGGACAAAAATATTTTCCGAGACGGTTCTGAATAATCAAGTCTTCTCCTGATACACAAAAAACTGCATAAAAAATTAGCAGGTTTTTCCTTACGTTTTTATACTCAGTTAAAAATTCTCTACACATTTAAAAAATTTTGTTTCAGATTTTTTTTTAAAAGTGCTGTAAAATAACCCAACTGGCAGGCATAGTGTCAAATCAATAATAATAATAATAATAAATAATAATAATAATAATAATAATAATAATAATAATAAAAACCACTTCCCATCCAGTATAATAACATTTCATTGATCTCTTCGCTTCCGGGCCGAGAGGTTGTACTTCGCTTTTGCTCCTGCATTCGTCAAACATCGTTGGTGGAGGACGGACGTTGGCTGCTGCACTCGCTACAGTTGGTAGCACTGAGCGAATTTTGGAAGATGGCGCAGACTACCAGGAGGATGATAAACACTGTGTATTGAGGTGTTGAAAGGCGCAGTTTATAACACCAATGCGTCAGTTATGCTGCCTGCATCAACAACGACGATTTGTATGGAATTGCTTTGAATGGAGCTACAAGAATCTTTGTGAAATTTGTGACGGCTGCTGTATATGACAAGATGGTGGAAAAGTACCAGGATGTGTCTATGCTGGTTAACCCTGGTTTAAAAGTACGTATGAGGGACGTATCTAAGTATTACACTTGGGTAAAGTTACGGACGTTCCATTTGAGGCAGATGTGTAAGGACATAAAAGCAACTTTCGAAGAGTTTGGTGTTATGCATCGGCATAAGGTGGTCTGGGGAGTTGTATGTGGACTGCATGAAGGGATCCTTTACCCTTTAAGATGTCCTTTTGCAAAAAAACTATACCCATCTCCCCACCTTCTACCTGAGACAACTTTCGTTCTCCCACTCGTTCCACATTCTATGTTAAGTACAAGCCTATCACGGCACGCGATGAGTACAGATCGAGAATGATAGACCTGTGTGAGAGAGCGTTATGATACATCACTCCACGCTGTGACGATCGTCGTCCTCTAACGCCATCGTCACCCCCTACCCTGGACCACTTGGAGAAGGGAAGGAGTGGAGGAGAAGGAGAGAGGGTGACGACCCAGTCAACACGGTAGCATCCTCGGGCACACAGGGCATGGAGTGAAATTGTGGGACAATCGGTTGGACATGTATAACCTACCGGAGGTCTCTCAGGTTATTGAGACCATGCGTTATAGAGGATGAGGTGAGACAAGTGGAATTGGGTTAGTGAAGTTTCAGCTTGCAATAGGACACTGTAATACAGGGGATTCTTGGTTGATCAGAATAAGGTACGGAACACTACGTATGTGGTGTTTTTTCCCGGATGGAAAACAAAACCTGCAGATAAGGGTGAAATTCATGAGGAGTGCTATGTGGAATGTGGGGATGGGCATACACCAGAGGATTTGTGTGAGACTGTGGTTGATGTTGCATAAAGTTGAAAAGTGCAGATGAGGGCATGCACGTAGTTATGGTATCACGATGAGAGAGGCAGGTTGCTTCTGACAGTGTTGATTTGATGCTCTGAACACCTGTGCCGAAAGATATGGTAAGAATACACTCAGTGGATTGTCCAAAACAAGTATCACGGTGGGGGGGGGGTTTAGGGGCAGTGGGAATGGTGAGGCAAAGGAGAAGGGCTATTTGCGGAAAAGATACTGTGCAAACGTAAGAACCCGTATGGACATCGATCGATTGCTAAGCCCCGATACATTTTTAAGTACTAACGTTAAATGAAAAAAAACAATGGCCTAAGGGCGATGTAAAGCGCAGGATCTTTAGTGAACTTTTTTAAAGAGACATGGAATACTGGTCATTATTTTTACAAGAGCATAATTTTTTTTAAGTACGGAGGGATTTGTTGATAGATGAGTACAAGGTTTATGCTGGATATACTGGAAGCTTAAGGGAGGTGCTGCGGTATTATAGCGAGGCCAGCCTTTACAATTTTTGCACTGGGGAGAAAGGGCGAGATGGAGAATAGTGAGGGTGGATGGGACATTGGGTGGGTTACGATTGTGTGTTTTGTGATGTGTACATGCCGGCGGCAGCAATAGGCGTGTTAAAGAGGAATTTGTTCGAGGGAAACACTAAATTATCATATGAGGGGGGTTACCAGTTTGTACATTATTTGGAGGGGATTGGGAATAGTGTGATAGTAGAAGGATTTGGAACCGCGGGGGAGAGCTGGTGTGTGTTGGTGAGTGCACTGGATGTATTAGGGGGAGTCGGATTAGGGATGTAGTTAGAGTGGGAGAGGTGGTTGGTGGATAGCATACTTATGTAAAGATCGGTACGCTTGGACTGCATATTGCATCTCAGGGATACAAGTTAATAAATATGGAAATGTAAAATGTTGTATTTTAGATCATGGAGGGGTGGTTGTGGCGTGGGGCTGGGACGAGTTGCCGAAAACGTTTAATGAGTTAATTGGAAATAGGTTGAGCTTGTTAGGAATATGGAAGGGTGAATTAGTTTTGCGGAATGGTGGAAAAAAATGAATGGAATAACGGAAATAGTGATTTGAAATTCTACTTTGTTTTGAGCAATTTCTAAAAGTTCAGTCGTTTTTTTTATAAATCCTTCGTTACTTCCCATTCCCTATTCATACGATTAAATATTATTTTATCACCATATAACTTCCTTTATATATTATACAACTATACCTCTCATTTTTCACCCTTTCACATCATTTAATCTCCATCCTTATAATATCATATACCATAAACCTTTTTAATTCTCTCCTTTTTTTTTTTTTTTTTTTTTTATTTTTTTTTTTTTTTTTTTTTTTTTTTTTTTTTTTTTTTTTTTTTTTTTTTTTTTTTTTTTCCTTTTTTTTTCCCCAAAAGTTGTGGGTAACACCTTTGGGGTGGAAAAAGGGTGTTTGGGGGGGGGGGGGGGGGGGCCCCCCCCCCCGTGGGGGGGGGGGGGGGGGGGGGGGGGAGATTTTTTATGGGTTGATAAAGCCATTAGCTTGGTTTCTTGCGGCGATTAAAAGATTCGGCAATAATATAATGAATATGTTAAAATTAGAGGTACATCAGGACGTGGCGTGGGTACACGGTGAGACAGCGGTAAGTAACGACTGAAGGTATGTAAGTGGTTTTGCCGATGAAATGGTTTGAGATATATGTGCTGAGAGGACGGGAATAGGAAGATGGGGGAACTTTGCATTATTATGGAGGAAGGGTATCACCTATCCTGGACCGAAGACAGGGTGGAGGATTTAGAGGGGTCACATAAGTGAAGATGAGGTTTCGAAGGCGTTACAGGGGATGAGTTAAGATGCCAGGGAATTAATTGCATTCCAAATGATTTTTACTTAAGTACTGGGAGGTCTTGAAGGAATGCTGTGTGCGTTTGTTAAAATGAAATGAAGGTTAAAGGGAATGCATGGGTATGACGCAACAAACAGGGGTCGTGTCATCGATACGAAGGGGGAAGTGCAGAATAGCATCCTGTATTATAGAGGTTTATCTTTAATGTGCGATGATTACAAATTGTTTGCAAGGGTTTTAAGTAATAGGTTTCGTAGTGTTATTGGAACAGTTATAGATAAGGGACAAAATGGGTGTGCGGGCAGTCATTATTAGGGACATGGGAGGATTAAAGATTTCAATAGTATGATTGTAGTACGAGTGGAGGGGTGCCGTACCGGCGTACTTGCTTTGGATTGGAAGGCTGCTTATGAATGTGTAGAGCGAGAGACGTTATGGATGATATTGTCGAGGAAATTGTTCGATGGGCGGAAACATTATACAAAGGCGCAGTACTACAGATGCATCAATGGGACGTATGAGAGAGAGGAAAAGCAGTCAGTATGGGTAGGGGACTGAGACAGGGATTGCCCATGTTCAGATTCCTATTCGCATGTCTACAAATCCTTTATATAGGTGATTAATGTTGGGGTTGAGAAGGGGGGGGGTCATTTTATGGCAGCGGGTGCTCCTGGTATAGTTGGTATGTTGACGATACGACGGTTTTAAGACTGGGGGAGAGGAGGGATTTTAAGGGAATGATAGGTCGAATCGTTGAGATACTTAGTGGGGCACAGGTATGTTTTTAACTGCAGTTAAGTCTAAAATTGTTAGAGGGTGGTGGTTCATGGGTGGGAGGGAACAAGGCGGACAAAGTATGGTTGCCAGATCGTAGATCAAATTAAAGTTCTGCTGGAGTATTATACAGCAAGGGCAGCGCAAGAAGCTAGATGAGGTTCAACTCCGTAAGGGTTGTGCAAGGTGTATTAAGGAGATTGGGGGGGAATACGGACGAGTGGGCTGTCGATCAGCAGAGGGTCATAGAACTTATAAAAACATTTATCCTTTAATGTGGCATGTTGCGTGGTTTATCGTTGATTGAGGAATGTGTGAGGTTGGTCCAAAAGAGGTAATGCGTTTTATTTGGGGATATGGTTATTCATTGGCTTAAGCAGACAGATGGTGACAACATCATTGGGGAGGGAGGATTAGGATTAATTCCACTCTGTAGTAGACTGATAAAAGTATGTATGTGAAAACATAGTTATATACGGTTGGGTGGGGATCGAGGGTGTAAGGGATGAGTGAGGATTGGTCTTGATGTGCGGCAATGGTGGAGGGATAGGGAACTGGGAGGAGTGTATGTTGAGATTTTTATTGAGGGTTTAGTATACCGGGACAAGGGGTGGAGCGAGTTTATTGGAGAGGACCTGCGAGGCGGTAAGAGGTGATGGGAGGGGGAGAGTAGGGAGAGTGTCTTTCCTTTACATAATTGGAAGGTATCTGGGGGTGCGTTTCACAGTTAGGTTTAAAGTCAAGGGTGCGGAAACTATGAACAAGGTTTTTTATATGGATATTACCCACTAAAGTAGTTTGTATCAGATGACGTTGTGCAGTCCACATGTTGTGTTTGTGTTGGGGAGGCGGAGACTGGCATCATGTGGTGTATTTTTTGCGAGGTATCGAAGGGTACGTCTATGTTCGTAGGGTCCTGGATATGGTTGGAGGAGGTACGTTAAGGGTATTGAAAGCATTGTGAGTTTGGAATATATAGGATGGGGTGTATTGTGAAAGGGCGGTCATGCATTTGGAAGTGGATTACACTTAAATTATTCGTGGGTTATGAGGGAGGTGGAGGGGGAGGTGCGAATACGGGCGTTAGTGGGCATTTTCATAAAACAAAGTGTTGATGAGGTCGTGTATGGAAGGAGATGGAATATAAAATTCAGTTCTGTATTATTGAGGTTATGAATGTGCGTAGGTTGCGAGAATAATGGTGTAATGGTTGAATGGGATTGGTCTCAGCCAAGAAGCGGGGGTGGGGGGGGTATTAGTTAGTGTATTCCTGGCATAAAAGTTTTAATAGAAAAATCTCTTGATGGGACACCGTTTAAATGTAGATGTGTTTTATCAGGGTGGTCATGGGAAACGAGGGGGTTATCAAATTGGTTCGGTATTTTTATACTCTTATATATTTTGCGGGCATTTAGTGCACTGTTATAAATCCTTTGGACATTAAGTACCATAAAAGTCATGTGATATTATGTTAAACATTTGTACATATAATTATCATTAACCATATACCACACATTATAACATAAACCCATCCATAATCAAAATACAACACCTACTTAAAAATATATATCTCAAAGCCACCTAACCGGCTTACCCCCCTTTAATTTTTCCCATCTTTTTTACCCCCTTTGCCTTTAACAAAAGGAAATATGCATGCTCTCTCCCAATTCCCTAGGTACCTTACCTTTTTCCCAATACTTTATTAAATTTTTTTCACCAACCATTTAAAAAAATTTTCCCCCCCACCTGCTTTTTAAAATTTTATCTTTTTTCCCCAACCCCGGCTCCCTTCCCCCCTTTTTCCTTTTTTTACCTACTGCCCCCGAATTTCCCCCACTACAACGGGCCCCTTTTTCCTACTCCTACAGTTTTATTCCTCCTTCCCCTATACACGAAAACAGTTTCCCCTTTCTTCTTAAAACATTAAACCAATTCCCCCAAAATATTCCTTCCATTTTCCCCCAAAAAATTTAAAATCCCATTTAATAACTCTCCTCCCCCTATTTTTAACTGACAAATCCTTTTGTTCTTTTTAGGCTTTCTTAACTTTTTAATTTCCACTAAAATTTTTTCTTTTTTAAACCCCAAAATTTTTGTTAACATTTTCCCCCACTCTTCATTTGCTCTTTTTTTTTTTTTTAAAATTTTTTGCTTCACCACTTTTTAACTTCTCTTTTTTTTTTCCATATACTCTTCCCCCCTTGGCATCACTTCTACTTTGTAAAACTTCTCATATGCTAACTTTTTCCCCCTTACTACTCTCTTTACATTTATTCCAATCGCTCCTTTCCCTCCTGCCCCCCTTTTTCCCTTTGAAAACCAAAAAACTTTGCTGAACATCAAACACAAATTTTTTTAAAACCCTCCCCCTACCCTTCGCCCCATTCCCTTTGTTCATTACCCCCATCTTTTCCCCCAAAATGGGGTTTTTAATCTTCCCCTAACTGCCCCCTCTTTTATTTTTTAAAAAACCTTTTCACCCCCTCTCTTCCTGATGTTTATTCTCCTTGATCCCATTACCTTTTACTTCGGGTAGCTACAACTAAAATTGATTAAATATATCTGTGGCCCCTCGATAACAGTACATCCTAAAAAGGTCTACCAACGTCTTTTTCTACAATACTTTAATCCCAAAAACTAAAGTCTTTTGGGCCCTCTTCATATCGTGTATACTTTTTTATCCCCCTTTTTTTTAAAAAAATTTTGTATTCCCTTTTAAAAACAAAACCCCTTTCTATAAAATTTTTCAACCCAAAGGGGCCCCCTTTATAAATTTCACCTGGCACCCCAAATTTTACCTACCACACCCTCTCTAAAATTTTTCTCCTACTTTGGGCATTCAAGCCCCCTACCACAATTACTTCCACTTGGTTAAAAGGTTTCCTTTTCCTTTCATTAACACCCAAAAAAATCTCTCTCTCTCCTCTGATTCCTTCTTCCCCAGGTGCTACCCGCTTATTATGACCCACTTCTCGAAATAAACCTTTTTCCCTTTAACCCAAATTTTTTTCTTGAATTTACACTTTTCCTATTCTCTTTTCTCCCCCCATAACTGATCATTTAACAAAACTGTTTCCCCTTCCTTTGCTCTAACTTCTCAGATACCCCAAAGGATTTAAACCCCATTTATTTCCCCCCCCGGGAAAACTCTCCTCCCCCCTTAAACCCTTTGTTTCCCCTTGGGGGCCAGGAACCCAACTTTTTTTCTTTCCCTAAAAATCAGCAACTCTGTTTATTTTTCTCCGCATCACCACGCTTTTTAAAGAAAACCCATTTTTTTAAAAGTTTTTTTTTCTTTTTCTTTTTTGAAATTGTATACAGGAAAAGGGGGGGTTTTTTCCCCTTTTCCCTGGATTTTAGTCCCCTTTCATACGACCCCGCATGGCTTACGGGGGAAAAGATTTTTTTTCCCATTCCCCAATGGAAAATAGAAAAAATTTAAAAAAAAAACAAGAGTATTGGGAAAAAAGGAAAAAAAAAAACCTAGATGTTTTGTAATATATATTTTGCATGGGGCGTGTCTGTAAAGTGGGGAAAAAAGTGAAAGTAGGGTAGCAAGATATCCTGTTATTTTAGCGTGTTTATGAAAACAGAAAAAAAACCCCACCCAACCTACCTTCTTAAAAAAACATTTTAAGGGTTTTTTTGTTTCACAGTCATCTGGCGGGGACGGTAGTCCTTCCCCTGGGTGGTTGCGGGTTTTCCAAAATTTCCTACCTGATTTTTAAAATAATAATACTGAAAAAAAAAATTTAAATTAAACCCACACAGCGGTTAAATATACTGAAGTAGTATTTCAAAGGGTTGTATGTGCTCCCCAAATTAAACCGGATTGCACACAAAAAAAAAACCCTGCGGGAAAAAAAAAAAAAAGGAGTACGAACTCCCAAAGGTAAATTTTTTCCCCAAAAAATTTAGGTGGCATAACCCCTAAAAACTGCAAGATTGTACCTGAAAGGAAAAATTATGCACAAAATTTTTTAAAATATTTTAAAAAACACCCTAAAAAACAACAATATTGGGACAGAAGGTAAATGATTTATAGAGTATTAATTAATAATAAAAACCCCAAAAAAAAAGAATATTTAAAAAAAAGTAAAATTTTTTCACAGGGATTAATTTTAAAATTTAAAACCTAAAAAAACCCGCCCAAAGTTGCACACAAAAGTAAATTTTTTCAAGGGTATTAATTAAAAATTAAAAAACCCAAAAAACCCAATATTTTTCAAAAAAGGTAAATTTTTTTTAGTGTGAAATGTTATAGTGAATGCTTTCCCCAAACCCCGTAAAGAAAGATTATTGACTTTTCCCGGTTTCAAACTTGAATTACCCAATAAAAATTTGATAATTCTCCCCTATACAGGGGCCCCCTTTTTATGCAAAAATGTGGGGGTAGCTGGGGGCTTGAGCCCGGTTAAGGGCAAAAAGGGAAAAGAAACTAAAAATACTAGCCCAAACCGGCCACCCCCGGGCTATCCCAGACAAAAAAAAAAAGCGTAAAATGGTAAGTGTATTAAAGGGGTTGGGGGAGGGAGGGGGGTTTTTTTTTAAAAAAACCCCAAATTTGGAAAATATATCTATTTAGTCACCATAAATAACATAAAGAAAA
>NC_069475.1:29021646-29072608 GCF_026875155.1 Cherax quadricarinatus | reverse complement strand
TTTCATTTTTTCATTTCTTTAAGTAGGATTAATTTCATATTTAATGTTTTACATTTTATATTTTCTATATAATAGTGTTTATGTTTGTCTGTTATTTCTTTTTCTATTCACTAATTTTCCTGAGGAGGAGTCAGCCTTGGTAACAACTGTCTGAAGTGGTTACAGGGCTGAGTAAGCCTTCACACCATGCCACATGTAAATTAAATAATGTAGATCTTAATATTACGGATTGCGAAAAGGATTTAAGAGTTCTGGTTAGCAGTAATCTGAAACCAAGATAACACCGCATAAGTGTTCGCCATAAAATTAACAGAATCCTTGGCTTCATAACAGGAAGTATAAATAATGGAAGTCCTCAGGTTGTTCTTCAATTCCATATATCTTTGGTTAGGCTTCATTTAGATTATGCTGCGCAGTTTTGGTCACCTGAATCTGCACTCTCCAGAAAGGCGTAGAATTAGGGTTGTATAAATGGAAAACAGGAATTAATAAAGTGGATGTAAACAGCGTGCTAAAAATATCTAACATAGACAGGACTCGCAGCAATGGTTTTAAACTGGAAAAATTCAGATTCAGGAAAGCACTGGTTTGATGAGTGGAACAAATTCCCGAGTACCGTCATAGAAGCTAAGACCTTGTGTAGTTTTAAAAATAGGTTGGATAAATACATGAGTGGGTGTGGGTGGGTGAGAGTTGGACCTGACTAGCTTGTGCTACTAGGTCGGATGCCGTGCTCCTCACTAGGTCAAGGCATTGGCTTAAGCTGGTGGGAGAATTGGACCTGCCTCGCACAGGCCAGTAGGCCTGTTGCAGTGTTCCTCCTTTTTTATGTTATGTTCTTATTTACTCTTGCTTATTTAATTAGTATCTTCCCCATCCCACCCTATGTACAATGATACATAAGCAATTCCTTGATTGCTTTCTGTGTGATAGGTGGAGACAAGTTCCTCAGCTAACTTTCAAAATTTAAATAATCGTTTATCATACTTAGATTGTTACATTGTTATTTCAACTAATTCCATTATTTTGCCCTTATGAACATTAAAATGGTATAAAATACCGACAGGTTGTTAGGGAAGACACATATGCAACAGTTAGGTATCTTTATTTCGAAACGTTTCGCCTACACAGTAGGCTTCTTCAGTCGAGTACAGAAAAGTTGATAGAAGCAGAAGATACTTGAAGACGATGTAATCAGTCCATCACCCTTAAAGTTTTGAGGTGGTCAGTCCCTCAGTCTGGAGAAGAGCATTGTTCCATGGTATGAAACAATATGGAGATGAAGTGACAGGATGGAACCTTATATAGTGCCAGGAGGTGAGACGTAGGTCACTAGGAGAGGTAAGAACTCAGATGTTGGGAGGACAGGTCCCTCTCAAATCCAGCCGTTCTCACTAGTAGAGGTTGTCGAAGTTGATTGTAGGTCTGTACCAAGATACCCTTGTGTTGCAGTGTCAGACAGATTGAACAGACCTACAGACCTACAATCAACTTCGACAACCTCTACTAGTGAGAACGGCTGGATTTGAGAGGGACCTGTCCTCCCAACATCTGAGTTCTTACCTCTCCTAGTGACCTACGTCTCACCTCCTGGCACTATATAAGGTTCCATCCTGTCACTTCATCTCCATATTGTTTCATACCATGGAACAATGCTCTTCTCCAGACTGAGGGACTGACCACCTCAAAACTTTAAGGGTGATGGACTGATTACATCGTCTTCAAGTATCTTCTGCTTCTATCAACTTTTCTGTACTCGACTGAAGAAGCCTACTGTATAGGCGAAACGTTTCGAAATAAAGATACCTAACTGTTGCATATGTGTCTTACCTAACAACCTGTCGGTATTTTATACCATTTTAATGTTCAATCTGTCTGACACTGCAACACAAGGGTATCTTGGTACAGACCTACAATCAACTTCGACAACCTCTACTAGTGAGAACAGCTGGATTTGAGAGGGACCTGTCCTCCCAACATCTGAGTTCTTACCTCTCCTAGTGACCTACGTCTCACCTCCTGGCACTATATAAGGCTCCATCCTGTCACTTCATCTCCATATTGTTTCATACCATGGAACAATGCTCTTCTCCAGACTGAGGGACTGACCACCTCAAAACTTTAAGGGTGATGGACTGATTACATCGTCTTCAAGTATCTTCTGCTTCTATCAACTTTTCTGTACTCGACTGAAGAAGCCTACTGTGTAGGCGAAACGTTTCGAAATAAAGATACCTAACTGTTGCATATGTGTCTTACCTAACATTTTGCCCTTATGCTGGTGAGGGGCTCTTGATCCAGGTAACTGGACTTATTGTCCCCTAGCTTTTTTCGAATTTGAAAATAACCCATTAATGCCATTGAAGTCGTACATTCCATACAGAATTAAAATTTCCACTGCTTTAAATATAAAAATATAAAAATGTATTGCATGAAATAGATGGAAACGTTGCATTATTTGGATTCTGTGCAATAACTGGAAAATGCTTCTTCTAGTCAACTTTAGTGACGATGTGTTTGTGTGAAATAACTGGAGAATATCTCTTCTGATTAAAAATGAGTCGCAGTGTCTAACCAGATATGGTTAAATCAACTTATTGTTTTTTCAAGGGTCTGTAACATTGATGCGCTAAAAAACTAATTTACTGTTTAGGGTGAGGACCGGGGGTTTGGGAGTTACTAGGGGTTTGGTTTTAAACCAGTTTTTTTGGGTTTGCTTTTTTTTTAGTTTCGTGGGGAACATGGTGAGGTGGGGTCATAGTTGGGTGGGTAAGTCAGGTGTGGTTTAGGGTTCAGGGTTTTTTTTCCGGGGGGTTGGGTTTGGGGGGGTGTGATCATGGTCAGGGTAGTTTGTTTCCGGGGTCTCCACCCGGGGGCCCCCCGGATGCCCCCCCTTTTTCCCAAAAGTCCAGAAGTCCATTGTGTCCCCCAGATGAATTCCCAGGTTGGATCGGATGTAGATGTGATCAAGGTGGGGGTCATAGTAGGTCTGATCATAGGTGGGGTCTTTGTGGGGTTGGGGTCATAGTCACGTGGTTTTAATTTTCCCCCTATTCCGTGGTCCAAAGGCCCCACCTGTGTCCCCTCAAATAAAAATTTCCCTTCCTAAACTTTCCCAGGGGGCGGGTGGCTTGTTGTGTAGGGGGGGGTTTGGGGTTGGGTGAGTTTTTGGGGTGGGGGGGGGTGTGTGTGGGTGATCAGGGTTTGTGGCCCAATAGTCAGGTGTGGTTTTTTTCCGGGGGCTCCAGCCATCCCCCCCCCAGATGTAAACCCCTTCCACATTTCCCACCCCCGGGTTTGTTTTGGTGGTTTCCCTATTTTCCGGGATGTCCAGAAGTCCCCCGTTCCCCTCAGAAACCCCTTTCCCTCATTTTTCCCCGGTGGGCGGGGGGTTTGGGGGGTTGGGGAGGGTGTGTGTGAGTTGGATCATGGTGGGGTGTGGTCATAGTCAGGTGTGGTTTACGTTTCCGGGTCTCCAGCCGGGGCCCCCGATGTCAACCCTTCCCCATTTCCCCCACCCCCGGGTTTTTTTTGGGTGCTTTCCCTAGTTCCCCGTGTGTCGGAAGTCCCCCTGTGCCCCTCAGATGAACCCCTTCCTCACCCCCCCAAAGGTGGGGGGTGGTTGGGTTTTTGGGGTGGGGGGGGGTGGTGGGTTTTGGGTGAGTGGGTTGTTGCGTGGGGGGTTGGTTGGTGGACGGGGGGGGGGTGTAGGTGTGTTGTGTTGTGTATTGGGGGCCCCCCCCCAGAAACCCTTTGTTGGATGGTATTTTGGTTTTTCTAGCTGGTCTACGCCGAGACTGTCCAGGGGGGTGGAATTACAGGGGGGGACACACAAAACTCCCGTCCTGTAAATTACACCCCCCCCAAGACAGCCTTAAACAGAGCCCAAAACCGGGACAAGACCAAGCTGCTACCCAACTCGGCCCCCAAGGTGAGGTTCTTATGATAATCTCGGATTTCTTATTTAAGTTTCTTTAAAGTTTTAAAATTTAAATTTTTGTTTTGTTTTAAATTTAAAGCAGTTTTAATAATGAAATTTGTGAACGTTTTATCGTGTATAGAAGGCCCTGTGTGTCTTTCCCTTTGTTTTCCCCACCATGAAATTTTGGTACAAAAATTATCAGCTTTTTTTTTGGGGGGAAAAAAAAAATTTTTTTTAAGGGGGGGAAAGACACTAAAAATTTTCCAAAAGTACACAAGTCTTTTCACACACACACAAAACGATAACCAGGGAAAACATGTATTTCTTCGTCCCTTTTCTATCACTAATATCTTTTGCGGAGGCAAAAAAACCAGAAAAAAAAGGGAATTTTTTTAGCCTAAGTTTTTTAATGAATCTTGTACTTTCCTACATCTTCCACAACAGTGTCCCCCAAAAATGGTATTTTTTTCCCCAAAAACAATTATGTTGACTAAAAATTTCCCCAAAAAAAGTTTAATTTAAACATTTCCTCGGGAAAACCACTCCCCTCATCCACACTAAAATATTAATTAAAAAAAGTCGACCTTCACGGTAGCCTAATTTGTGCAAGACGGGGTTATCAATCCCGACAAAAATGAAAATTAAGCCCCACTTGTGCAAAATCTGGTTATCTTTATTGTAAAAACTTTTTCCCCCCATCCTTTTGGCTTTACCCAATACAGTTTTCTTGGACAAAATTTAGAAAACGAAGAACATATACAAAAGATGAGGTAATCAGCCCCTCAGCCTTGGAGGTTGGTGTTTACACCCCAGGGGTTTTTTAGAGATTCAAAAGCACGGGTTTGGGAACTGGCGCTTATATGGGCGTCAGTAAATAGGAGGCGTAGCGACGAGGGAAATAGTCAGGGTAGGCGGGATTCCCCAGTAAGTGGGTCCCCCCCAAAAATTGAGGGGCAGTTGTCAAAGTCTGAAAAAGGGCCCATGTGGGATGTCCTCAAAAACCAAGATCCAAATGAGTTGCGTGTTGCCCAAGTTGTGCAAGCAGGAAATACAATACCGACAAGAAAAAAGGGTTAAGACCCCTTGTGCAACTTTCTGGTTACCTTCTTTTAGGGGGTTTCCCCAAATCCAGTGGCTTTATCAATACGTTTCTTGGACAAAAATTAGAAACAGAAGAATATATCCCAATTTAAAGCAAACCCTGTCGGGGCACTGCTTTATAAAGGGCCCTAATCTCTCTCTCTCTCTCTTTCCTGCTCTCTTTTCTCTCTATCTTCGCTCTTTTCTTCGCAGTCTTCGCCTCCCCACGTTGCGCAATAGTAAGGAGAAATTCCAAACCCGGGTATTGACGTTTTTATTTTTATGGACTTGGAATCTGTTGCCCCACGGGTAATGGATACAAAGAGTTATTAACGTAGGAGTTCTGACGCCCGGGCAGTGTCCCTTTAAGCTATAGAAACGGGGGAAATTAAACCCTTTGGAAACTATAGACAAGGGAAATGTGAACACAAAAGCAAGGCACGGGGAAATGTGACTCAAATGAATTTAAACGTACAGATTTGCAGATGGAATGTTTGCAGAGAAGGAGGAGAAGAATTCAAATACCTTTTGAACGTAAACGGATATATAAAATTCTTTGGGGCGCCGGGAAAGGTTTAAGGGGGAGAGTGAAGTACCAGGCAGTGTTACAGGGTTTTAAAAAGAATGTTGACGTTTGTCTTGGTCATCACCCCAAGACGCCCCCAACACGCAAAAACTCTTAAACAACATAGAATTTTTCCTTTAAGTTACTATGGAAGAGGAATAAAACTGGATTTCCTAGGTATAAAAAACCAGTTAGCAAAGCGCCTTTTTGAAATTTCAGTTTATTCGCTTTTTATATTCGCCGCTTTCTCCAATCTAAAATTATCCCTCCCCTTTTATTACTGACTATAGGATAAAGGCGAAAAGATCACAATTGCTAGTCAAAAACCCGCCCCAAAGAAGGGGATTATCGCTTTTTTGGAAACCCAAAATCCGTTTTGAACATATAACTTGATATTTTTAAGATAAATACAAAAACGCACAAAATTTTTCCCCCTTTTGGTCGCCCGAAAAATTTTGTTGGGGGAAAACCCTCAAGAAGGACCACACAAAGAAACTTTGAACACTGTACGTTTGCCAAGAAAGCCTTGAAAAAACCTTGTGCTATTCACGAAACTCCTTTGGACATTCATGGACTTTCGAATCTAAATTAGTAAAAGGGGAAAGGGTCCGTTCGCCCGCAGCAGACGGTTTTTGAAATTCCTCTCCTTCACTACTGGGGCACCCCCTTTTAAATCAGAATATAGGGAGAACATTATATCAAAAATGTTGATAAAAGAAATTTTACCGGACCGAACACAGTCTTTTCGCCCAGCTCCGTCCTTTTTCCTTCCTCCCCAATTACCTTGCATTTGACGGGACCTGCCCTCCGCCACTATAAAAAACTCACTGAAAAATTTCCATTAGTGGGAAAAGACAAATCCCAACTAGTTGCATATCGTTTGCTCGATCTGATAAATTGTATCCAAGTTTCCATCCCCCCAAAGTCCACTGTGCCTCAGTGCGGGGGCCACGGGGAAAAGTGCAAGGTCTCCCATAGGTTGATAACGCATTTAGATATTAGAATTATATTTTTTGAAGTGAAATCAGAAAGGCATTCACAAGTCATGTGAAAATAAAACCCAAAATTTCTTTAATAAAAATGGGGTTAAAATTTTTCATTGCAGCTTTAAAACTAAATTTAAAACCCTTTTAAAAGGGCCAATATCCTAAAATACAAAATCACATTAATCTTCAAGAGAAAAAATAAAGTTATCGGTTTTTGGAAGGTTTTGAAGGAGTCAGATGCAACACTCAGAAATAATCCCCCCGAAAAACACAATTTTTACCTTATTAAATATTTTTTTCCCTAAAACACCTTTTAAAGGAAAATACGTAAGCAAGTAAGTTTTTTTGTTGGGTTAGTCCCCTAACATACAAGTTTTTTAAAAATGGGCCCAAAAAGCACAGGGGTGGGTTTTAGCCCTATATAAAAGTACATAAAAAATTTTAATTTAAAATTTGGGGAACCGAAAAAAGTAAATTATCCCCACAAACTAATTTTATTAATAAATTTGGGAAATTTCTTTCTAATCTTTAAACCCCGTTTTTACTAACCACCCCAACAGATTGCCTTTCCCCTGAGGGGAAAAAACCCCTCAGGACTAAAGTTTTTAAAAATGCCACTGAAGATTTATGATTTCCTTTCCTAATTTTTACATTTAAGTCAAGAACAAAGCTTAACGCGCCTTGGGGAAAAGAAAGGGAAAATTTTAAATTGCAATCAAGAAAAAGTAAGAGAGTCGAGTTTGGGGTTTGAACCCCTCACCAGTGTCAAGGGTTAGGGTTTGGTAAGGTTCGGCAGGGAAAAAAAGGGCAAATGTTTTTCCCCGGGCGCGGGGTCTTCGATGTTTACCCCCCGTTGGGGGTTTTGGTCGTCGTTTACCGGGGGCCTTCCGGGTGGGTTACCGGGGCCCCCCCTTTAAAAATGTTTGGGTGTTTGGGGGGAAAATTTTAAAAAGAAAGGGAATTTTAAAAATTTAAAAAGAAAGTTTGGTCAGGGGGGTATCAATTTCCCCAAAAAACCAAAAGGGAGGAAAACACATAAAAAACCCCAAGTCATGGAGGACCTTTTCAGTTTTACCGAAAAAAAGGGGGGGTTTTTTAAATTGGGGCCCCAAAAACCCCCGTTTTTGGGGGATAAAAAACAGTTAAAATTTAAGCCGAGAAAGTTTTTAAAAAAAGGTTTGAAAAAAAGAAAAAATTTTGGAATTTTTGGGGTTTGGTTTTTTTTAAAATTAAAAAGGGGGCCCCGCCCAAAAATTTGTTTCCCCCCGAATCCCCTTCCAAAAAAAAATCAGCAACCCCCGAAATTTTTGAGGCCCGACAATTTTTTGTTGTTCTCCAAAAGCCAAAATAAACGGGGGAAAATTTAAAAAAGGGGGAAATTTAAAATGTTTGGGAAATTGGGGTTGGGGTTTATTCCCCTTTTTGGGGGTTTTAAAATTAATTAACAGGTTTTGGGGGAAAACCCAAAAAATTTTTAAAATTGAAAAGTAACCCCAAAAAAAAAGCTTTACCCCAACCCCCAAACCGCAAATGTAGGGGGATACAAGATTTAAATAAAAAAATCAGAAATGGAAAAAAGGAAAAGGGGGGAAGGGGGGGGAAAAAAAAGTGGGGGTAATTTTAAAGGGAAAAATTTTTTAAATGGGAGTCAAAAAAATTTTTTTTGGGGGGTTTTTTAATTGTGTTTAAACCAAGGTGGGAAAATTTTCCCCCGTTTTGGGAAAATTTAGAAATGCGGAAAAAAAAATAAAAAATGGGAAAAGCTTTTTAAAAACCCCAAATTCAAAAAACAACACAAAACTGTCCCGTCAAAAACAAAAAAAAAGTAAATCAAAAAAAAAAACGTAACCCAAAAGCAAGGGAAAAGTGGAGTAAATTAAAATACACAAGGAAAAAAACTACTTAAAAATGGGAAGGAAAACCCTAAACTAAAAAACAAAAAAATTTAAACGGTTTTTTATTGGCCCGGGTTTAACCAAAAAAGAATATTTTTCAAGGGGTTTGTTTTTAAAATTTTTTTTCAGTGGGAAAACCCAAAAAATAAATTGAAGAAGTTGAAAAAACCCAAAAAAATTTAAATAAAAAAAAATTACAAAAAGTTTTCAACCAAACAAAATGTTTTTTAGAAAAAACAGGGAAAACCCGGCCCGAAAAGGAAGGAGTAATAAAATTTTTTTTTTTTTTTTAAAAAAACATCGAACAAAAACAAAAAAAAAAAGGGAAAGATAAAGGGAGATAACATTAAAAAAAAAATAAAACAGGGGAAAATTGAAAACATTAAGGGAAAGTTTACTGCCAGGGTTAAACAACACAACCCAAAAACACTTTTTCCCCAAGGATTAAATCTCCCCCAGTTTTTTGTTAAAATCCAATTTTTCTTTCTTTTTTTTTTTTGTTGAAATTTTTTCCCAAATATAATTAAAAAATAAACCGGAAAAAATTTTAAAAATTTGTAAATTAAAAAAAGGATATTAAAAAAAAAAACGTTTTAAAACGAAAGAAACACCCTTCCAAACATAGGGGGGTTTTGTGGGGAAAAAGTTTTCCAATTTTTTAAAAAAAAAACTTTTTAAGAAAAAACCTTTCCAAGAAAAAAAATTTCCTTTTAAACCTGGAAAGAAACCCCAAAAAAAAGGGAAAAAAAACTTTTTTAAACATTTATTAAGGCCCCCCCGGGGTAAAATTTTAAAAAGAAAAAAATTCCCTTTTAAAATTTTCAAAAAAAGGTTTAAAAAAAATTTAGGGATTTTAAAAAAGAAGGAAAAAAACCGGGCCGGGAAAAAAATTTTCTTTTAAAAGTCAAAAAAATAAAAAACAAAAAAACCAAAAAAAATAAAAACCAAAAACAAAAAACTACGAAATTTAAAAAATTTTTCATCTCAGCGGAACTAAGAAAAAAATGATTCAAGTATTACAAGTAAAATAATTTACTGACAAGCACACTGTTTAAAACAGCATAAAATTAAAAATAAAAAAGAAACCCGTAGCTTATGCTAAAAAATTTTTTTTTTTTTTTTTTTCCCTTTTAACAATTACAATTGAATTTAAAAAACTTAAAGACACCTATAACAATTTGGAAATCATTGGGAAAAAATTTTTATCATAAAAATCCTTGGGGGGAAAAGATTTATGCATGATTAAAAAGATAATATGCAAAACGTAAAGGGAACACATTTTTAAAAAGTTTAAATTTTTAAATTCCTGGAAAAAAACCCCCGGGGGAAAAAACCAATTTTTGCCCAAAAGATATCAAACTCAATTAAAAAACCTTTTAAAAAAAGCAAATCCAAGCCACACCCATTTTTAGGAAAATAAACCCGTTGTGTCCCCTTACCCACTTTGGGAAAAACCCCTAAATCCCCTTTAAGTGAAATTTCGTTTAACCCCCACTAAAATCTCCTCCCCTCTCCCCATACACCCCTTTTTTCCCACACTGTGTCCTAAAAAGTTTTCTGCCCAAGCATTAAATTTTTGCCCCACGTCCGCCCCCCCATGCCCCATCAAATAAAATAAAAAAAATCAATACCCCAAACGCATTCTTTAACCCTTTTATTCCCCCAGTTATATCTAAAATTAAAACCCCCAAGGGCCTGCAATCCCCCCCCCCCCCCCTAACCTTAAAAAACCTTTCCCCTCCAAACCCTTATAAGTTCAATACAATCGGGAAAAATACACCCTATGGGTAAATAGTCGCCAATTTTCCCCCACAATCCTTGCATTCCCCCTCCTTCGTATTTCTTATGAATAAAAACCCTTTTCCTTTACGGCAAAATTCCATGTAAAAATCTTTTTCCTAAAATTCTCTGACTTTTTGGTTTTAAAAAACCCCAATTTGTTTAAACGCCCCCCAAAAATTACGCCAATCATCATCGGAAAAACCCTTTTTACCGCCGCCCACCAAAGCCCTTTCCATCTGGGCCCCATCAAAAATTTTTCAAATTTTAAAATTTAAAAGGGTTTCCCCCACGTTTAAAAAATACCCGTAACATTGCCCCACCTATCAAAAATCCCTACCCCCCCCCCCCGTGCATATTTCCGATGTATCCTATAAGACCCTATCCTTTTACCCCCCCCTCCCGCTTATAAAATATGTTTTAAATACATACTTGTTTTTCCTCTTTTCGACATCTATAAGACCCAGCCCCCCACGGCCAACGGGGGGGTGTGACCCAAACCCCTCTACTTAACCATTCGCTCCCTGTTCCCCCAAAAGAATCTAAAAACAATTTTTTTTCCTTTTTAAAATCCCCAACGAAATAACGGAAATATTACCCTAAATGCCATAGTTTTCTAATAATAGCACATTCGTTGTAATCACCCTTTGTTGCAAACTTAAATTAGCAGCTCCCTTTAACCCCCTGACGCGCTTCAGAACACAAACAACGATACCCCACGGAATTTATTTTCTGTGCTAACTTGATATTTATTTACATTTAAAAGATCCCACATATCTTTTTTGGGCCACCCTTTTTTCCCCCTTTTTAGCAAACCCTTCCGTCCTCACGTGACCCTTTTCCAAGATTTTATATACTTTGTTTTCCCTTTGGACGTCATGCCCGTAAATTTTTTCAAAAAATTTCCCCCAAATTTTTACCCGAATCAAAAACCATGTTTTCCCCTCACCCAAAAACGTCGGGGATCGTCGAAATATCCAACAATGCCCCCCTCCCCCTCCCTTACATTAAAACCCTCCCCTTTTCTTCCAATAAAAAACCCCTTATCCCTCATAAAAGGGAAACTTGGGAAAAAAAGCAAAAAAAATTTTGTGAAAGGGGACAACCTTGACGCAAACCCCTTCCCATCTGAATTCGATCCCCCAAACCTCCCTTTCACCTGCACACGAAAGGTTGCCTCCTGATACATTAATTTGGCCCATGATATAATTTCCCCCCCCCAAACCCCTGCCATCTCATGATCTTCCATAACGTCCCCCGTTCCACACTATCATATGCCGCCTCCCAATCTATAGCCAATCCCCCCCCTTCCTAATCTTACTCTTTCTTCAATAAAACTTCTAATCATACCGTGCCCTACATACATAGACCTGCCCGGCACCCCATATGCCCCTTGTCAATCATCTGCCAGGACTTTTTTTATTTTTGTTAGCCAAGATCCTTCCAAAAATTTTATAGTCACCACATAATAACGAGATTGCACGATAATCTTTAACCGTTAATGGCTCACCTTTAGAACTGGGACGACCACAGCCAACCTTTGTTGTTCCCCAAAAACCCCCACCCCGCTTCATTATATTGAATAAACGTACCAAAAACCCCTTTAAAACGTTCCAATTTTGAAGATAAAGTCGCTGGGCAACCCATCAATTCCTGGCGCCTTACCCAATTGCGCCCCAGATAAAGCCTCCCAAGTCTCACCACTCCGTTATCGGCCCTCCCAACATCAAACGATTTATGCTCCTCCAGCTCACACTGCACAAACCTACCGATTGACTGCAATGCAATTTCACTTAAATTTCCCCCACTTGCGTTTTCAATTTAACCCAAGCATCTATTTACCCACTCATACCCTCCGTCGTCGTCAACACCTGATTCACTCTATACCCTGCATACCTACCTGAAATTCAACCCCATTAACTCCATTGCTTTGCGACGTCTGTGTTGATTCCTCAACACACACGCCCCACGGCCGGGTCTCCCCACAAAACCTCTTCGATTCCACCCCTTTAAACCTTTCCCATCAAACCCTTTCGTTTTGTAAATTTTCGTAGTTGCTCCTTAATTCTTTCAATTCTATAACAGGATAATAGCATTCGCTAGTACATAGCAGTTTGCGCAACTGCCCCTCTAAATATCGTTGGAAACCATATTGTAACTGACTATATCTCACTCCTTGACTAATATAATATTCCTTAATTCGCTTTTTTGGCTATCGTTTTTTTCCCCCCAATTAACCAAATCCACATCTCCAGGTGCTTCACCACAAGGCGTTCCCACATATGCCGAAAGACAAAAGACTTCCTCCCTCTTCAATAACTTACATTTAATTTCCAAAATGACGGACCCTTCTAGGCACACCCTCAATATCTACATCCATTACAACTCCTCTGTGATCCGAAAAAACCACATTATCACATTCACTCTCCGCACTGTAATCGCACTAGACACGTACATTCTATCCAATCTCGCCGCATAATCTCGTCTAATAAAAGTATGCTCCACCATGCCACCCCCCCCCCCACAATCCATTAAACCCACACTCGTCAATAAATCTCCCGGAATCCCAAGCAAAAACCCGCTCCTCGAGGCTCCACATCTTTTCGTCGTATTACACAATTCCAGTCTCCCCCTATTATCGCTACATTTGGTAAACTACGTAGATTTAAAATACTAATACATCTTGTACAAAATGAGTTTTAAGTCGTACATCTCCCTCGGCCGGCCCATTTACACATACAAAATTATGTGTGCTCTACCCCATAAACCATCCACCCTAATCACTCTCCCTCCCCCCTTTCACTATGGCGTACTACAAACGGGTATTTTTTCCTTTACCAGAATGGCGGCGCCTCCTTTTAACCTGTCGCATATTCATTTTAACATATAACCATCCATTTCTAATCATATCCAATTCTGTAATTGTGTTCTTGGATAAATACCACATCCACATCCAGACGCACCAAAATTCATTAAACCACTTTCGCTTCCGCTCAGATCTCAAACCGTTAATATTTATTGTCAAAACCTTAAAGTCAATTAATGAGGTTTTCTTTAGTTCTAGGTATAGACTTTTCACTTATACATTTTACACCACCTCTATCCCTTCCCCCTTTTTTGGGAATCACCTTGATAAACCCTTGTTTCGTGGATTCACTGTTCCCTGTCCTCTGTACATCCGCCCAAGACTTTTTCCCTGGCCTTTGGGCAGGAGTAAGCACGTCGTCTGAGTCTGATGGGGTCGCAGTTCGCTTTCGCGTCCTACCCTCCACCTGCATGGGATTTCTTTAGTACATCGTGATGCACCTCCACTTCTGCTACATTTACCGTCATACCATGCGACACACTAGACTCAATGCTTCCATCCGTCGCCTCACCATGATGTTCAACCGATCCCAAAATTGCACCTGGATCCTCCACACGGTTGACGATCGACTCGTCTAACAAAACATCCAGTGCCTTCACTAAAGACGCCGCTACATCCTCTTCCCCCATAGTGGGCAGAGTCTCTTCAAGTACTTTATTTATGTCCAGTGACGATGATTCTTCTCGCTGTTTTGCATCCTCCAAAGCATTCTCCTGCGCTTTTTCTACCTCTTCACTCCAAGATGACCGTTGTAGAGACGGATGAGCATAAGACTGTTCTCGTCCTCAACTTCCTCGACCTCTTCCGAATTGTTGCTGTTGTGATATTTGGAGATTCCCACGACGCTTACCACACTGTGCCGCTATGTGGTCATACGACCCACACAGCCGACACGTACGACGTTGCCCCGCATATGTTACATATACTTGAGTTCGAAATGCTTGCAACATAATATAGGACGGTATGGGATGACGTAAGTCATTTTGACTGAATATGTTCCCTCCAAACTTCCAGCATAAGGTCCTGCGGCCCACCGACCTGCAGAGGCCATATGAACCGTACCATAATTACGTAGTTCATCTTTTATAACAAAATCAGTCGCTTCAAAAGGCACATTCTTGATTTTTACCCATGTGTAGTATCGTGATACATCATGAAGACGGCTATACTGTTACAGCTGAATTGAGGGCAAAAATGGTCTCTTGATACTTATCCCCCACTGCTTCGTAACATTTGTGACGTCTTTTTAAACGAAAAATCCGTGTCGCCCCCATTAATTTGTTACACCCAAAATCTCTTAATTTGCAACCGTGGGTTTATAAAGGTAATCCCCGGGTTTAGTAACAAACCCATTTTTGGGCTCCCGGGGACCCCCCCAAGGGGTTCATCTAAAACGAAAAACCGGGTTTTTGAGGGCGCCTGTTGCTATGCAGGGGCCATTTTTGGAAAAATGAGCAGCACACGTCCTCACTCCCTCAATGGCTGTTGAGGGAAAATGATGTAGTGCCGGGGAAACAGAAGGGGGTGCTACACAAAAAAACTCTCGGGGTTCAGGCAGCGAATGTTGAAGGGGTGAAATTTTTCTTTTTCGGGCCACCCTGCCTTGGGGGAATGGGCCCCCAGTGTGAAAAAAAAAAAAAAAAATCCTTAAAGACTCTCTAAAAACTGTTACTTCCTTATATTTTCCTTTTTTTTAAACCCTTTAAGGAAAATCTAGAAAATATTTTAAAAAACAGCATTCTACATCCCGATTATTCAAAAAAATTCTATTAAAAAAATATAATTTAATTTAAATACAAACGGGAAAAATCACATACATTTTCCCCAAACCAACCCCACTAAAAACCTGAAAAAAATCCCCAGTCATTCCCTCAAAATCACAAATCTTTACTGCAAATCAAAAAAACCACCGAAAAACAAAGACCCATAACTTTTGTTATCAATTTGGAGGTAATTTATCCCAAATTTTTAAAATTTTTTGGGGGTGAACCACCCGGTCCCCAGACTTACACTCTAATATATATAGAGCAGTTACACTTAAAAGGGAAAAGGTGGGGTTTATGATGTCTGGGGTGGAAAGAAACAATAATGCATGAGAATTTTTGGGCCACACATGTGAGTGACACAGGATTTTGGATTTTAAAAGTATTAACGGTGCGGGAAAATTGTGTTTATTTTATTCTAGAGGTCGGTCTCAGAGGGGGCCCTTTGGGGGGTTTTTGCCCCCCAAAATTTCCCTTCTATTATATTATCCACAGTGGAACGAGAAAATTTGTGTGTTTGTGTGTGGTTTGTGTTGTGTGGGTGTGTGTTGGGGTGTGTGGGTGTGTTTGTGTGTGGTGTGTGTGGTGTTTTGGTGTGTGTGTACTTTTTTGTATTTGCTTTTTTTACTTGTGGACATTTCGTGCCCTTGCATATATATAAAAAAGACGAACCCCAAAAAAAAAGGGAAAATTGATGACATTTTTTTGTAGCGGGATTTTTTGGGGGGAAGCCCGGGGTCACAACGGACACAATAAAACAATAATTGAAAACCCAAAAAAAAAAATTTAAGAACAGCTTTTGCCCCAGTGTTTTTTTTTCGGGTTACGGGGTTTACAACTGCGGGAACAGTCTTATATACAACTGCAAAATATTTTTAAAGGGGAGACATGTTGTGGAAGATGAAGGAAAGTACAGGGATTAATAAAAACTTATCCCACACCCCCAAAAAACACAAAACACACACCACACACACACCCACACACACACACACCCCACACTTTACACACACACACACACACACACAAAAAACACCCCCACACATATATTTTTTTAAATTATATATATATAATATATATTAAAATATATATATATTTTATATATATATATATATATATGTGTGTGGGTGTGTGGTGTGTGTGGGGTGTTGGGGTTTTGTGGTGTTTTGTGGTTTTGTGTGCGCCGCGCGCGCTTGTGATTGCTTTCATATTATTTGTAAGGGGGGTTGTGAGTTTTTTTATAAAAGTTTGTGTGTGCTTTGCAGTTCCCGTTGTTTTGTGCGTGTAGGAATGGGGTGACCACGTAGGTCCCGTTGCCAAATGTGCAAATGAGAGGGGAAAAAAAGGAGTGGGGTGAAAATTTTTTTGGGTACAGAATACAAAAAATGGGTTACACAAAATGATAAAGCAAATTAACATATGGGGTAAATTACCCGGGGATAACCAAAAAAGTCAACAAATTTGAATATTTCCTTTTGTGCGGGGGCCCGCTTGAAAACTCACTGCGCGCCCTTGTGATATACAGGATAAAAAAAAAAATTTTAAAAAAAAGGGTTCAACTTTTTAAAAAACAGTTCTCGTGGAGGTGGAAAAACACACTAACAAACGGGGCACTCATAACACACACAAAAACATTCACAAACCACATTGAACTGCCCAATTTTAATTAAAAAAAATTTATATTTAATTTTACAAAAATTGTATAATATAAATAGAACTCCCAAAAATTTTACCCGGTTTTCCAGGGCCCTTGGGGGGGGGAAATGGACGGTAGCTTGGCCCGCGGGCCCGGCTTAAACTACGATCAGACTGTCTTGGTGGGTGTATTTCCGGACCAGTTTCCCGGTGTGTCCCCTTCCCGTTTTAAATTTCCCCCCACCTGGACAGTCTCTACCCCTAGACCAGCTAAAAAAAACCCCCGTTCCCATCTGGTAATCACGGAGGGATACCCTAACCTGGGGGGAAAGGTGAGGCTGGAAGAAAATTCCCCAAGGGAAGGGGAGGGAAGGGGGAGACATTGGGGGGCCCCCGGATGGATTCCCGGCCCCCATGGAAATGGGGAAAGGGAAGGATTTCCTTGGGGAAGTTGGGGGAAGGGGGGAAAACTAAGGCGGACAAAATGGACTTTGGAAATCCTGGACCCGGGAAAAAAGGAGATACTGGTTTACAAGGCAGACCCCGGGGAAAATGGGGAAGGGAGAACATCTGAGGGGACCCGGAAAAGGACTCCCCGGGGCCCCATGGACCCCGGGGGAAAAGGGGAGAGCACCTTGGGGGGGTGGGGGAAAGGGGGGGGGGGGGAAAATGGGGGCGGGGCCCCCTTTTTGGGGAAAAGGGGATAATGGTTTTTCTAAGGCAGCCCTGGGAAAGTGGGAAGGGGGAACATCCCGAGGGGAAAACGGGTTGGACTCCCGGACCCCATGGGCCTGGGGAAAAGGGGAAAAGCACCCTTTTGGGGGGGTGGGGGAAAGGGGGGGGGAAAAATCTGAGGCGGGGCTCCCGGGAAAAAGGGGGGATACTGGTTGCTAAAGGGGGGACCCCGGGGAAAATTGGGGGGAAAGGGGGAAAAATCTAGGGGGCAACGGATGGACTCCCGGACACATGGACCTGGGGGAAAAGGGGAAGCACCTCGGGGGAAGGGGAAGGGGGAAGGGGGGGGAAAATCTGAGGCGGACTTGGGGGAAAAAAGGAGATACTGGTTTCTTAAAGGGAGACCCGGGAAAAATGGGGGAAGGGGGAACTCAGGGGGAAAAGGATTGGGGCTCCCCGGGCAATGGACCGGGGAAAGGCGAGAGGGACCTCGGGGAAGAGGGAAGGAGGAGGGGGGAATAAACTGGGGGCGGGAAATCCGGGGAAAAAAGGAGATATGGTTGCTAAAAGGCCCGGGCCCCGGGAAAAAGGGGGGAAGGGGGAAAAAATCTGAGGGGAAAACGGATGGACCCCCGGACCCCATGGACCTGGGGAAAGGGGGAAAAGCACCTTGGGGGAAATGGGGAAGGGGGGGGGAATTTTCCCAGGCGGAAATCCCGGGGAAAAAAGGGAAACTGGTTGCAAAGGGAGACCCCTAAAGTGGGGGGAAGGGGGGAACATTTGGGGGGCACGGATGGAAACCCCCCGGACACATGGACCTGGGAAAAAGGGGAGAGCACCTCGGGGGAAAAGGGGGAGGAGGAGGGGGGAAAATCTGGGGCGGACTCCTGGGAAAAAAAGGGGATACTGGTTCTAAGGCCCGACCCTGGGGGAAAATGGGGAAGGGGGAACCCTCTGAGGGGACACGGATGGACTCCCGGACACATGGGGCGGGGGAAAAAAGGGGAGAGGGCCTCGGGGAAGAGGGGGAAGGGAGAGGGGGGAAAATCTGAGGGGGGGATCCCCGGGAAAGGAAAGGGGATACGGTTGCTAAGGCAACCCTGGGAAAGGGGGGAAGGGGGGAAAAATCTTTAGGGGGCACGGAAAGGGCTCCCGGACACATGGGGCCCCGGGGAAAAGGGGAGAGCACCTCGGGGAAAAAGGGGGGGGAAAGGGAAAAGGGGGGGAAAATCTGAAAGGCCGGGGCTCCTGGGGGAAAAAAGGAGATTCTGGTTTTCTTAAAGGGAGAACCCCGGGAAAGTGGGGAAGGGAGAACATTGAGGGGGCAAAAGGGGGACTCCCCGGGGCACTGGACCTGGGAAAGGCGAGAGCCCCCGGGGGGAAATGGGGGAAGGGGGAGGGGGGGGGAAAATTTTGAGGCGGGCTCCTTTGGAAAGAATAGATACTGGTTTTCTAAGGGGAGACCCTGGGGAAAATGGGGGGGGAACATCTGAGGGGGACACGGATGGGGGCTCCTGGACCATGGACCTGGGAAAGGCGAGAGGGACCTTGGGGAAGTGGGGGAATGGAAGGGGGGGGAGGGATATTGAGGCGGATCCTGGGAAAAAAAGGAGATTCTGGTTTTTCTAGGCAGACCCTGGGAAAGGGGGAAAAAGGGAACATCTTAGGGGGCACGGATGGGCTCCTGGGCACAAAGATGGGGGAAAAGGGGAGGCACCTTGGGGAGGTGGGGGAAAGGGAAGGGGGGGGGGAATATCTGAGGCGGATTCCCCGGTAAAGAAAAGGGTACTGGTTTTTCTAAAGGGGACCCCCGGGGAAAATGGGGGAAAGGGGGGAACATCTGAGGGGGCACGGATGGGCCCTGGCCATGGACCGGGAAAGGGGGAGATCATCTTGGGGAAAAATGGGGGAAAATAAGGGGGGGAATATTTTGAGGGGGGACTCCTGGGAAAGAAGGGAAATCTGGTTTTCCCAAAGGGGACCCTGGGAAAGTGGGGAAGGGGGGAACATCTGAGGGGGCCCGGGTGGCTCCTTTGGGGGCCCAGGGGCCGGGAAACCGAGGCACCTTGGGGGAAATGGGGAAGGGAAGGGGGGGGGGTACTGGGGCGGACTCCTGGGAAAGAAGGAGATATGGGTTGCTAAGGAAGCCCCGGGGAAAGGGGGAAAGGGGGAACAAAACCCCCGGGGGGGGACAGGATTTGGCCCCCCTGGAAACATGGAACCCGGGGGAAAAGGCGAGAGCATCTTTGGGGGAAATGGGGAAAGGGGGGGGGGGGGATCTGAGGCGGGGTCCTGGGAAAGGGAAAGGGGATAAAAATCGCTAAGGGGAACCCTGGGAAAAATGGGGGAAGGGGGAACATTGGGGGACACGGATGGCTCCCCGGAAAACATGGACCTGGGGGAAAAAGGGGGAGCCCCTTTGGGGGAAATTGGGGAAAGGGGAAGGGGGGGGGGGAAAATCTGAGGCGCACTTTCCCGGAAAAAAAAGGAATATGGTTCCCAAGGCCCGACCCCGGAAAAAATGGGGAAGGGAGAACATCTGGGGGGGACACGGGTGGACTCCCGGACCCCCATGGACCCGGGAAAGGCGAGAGCCCCTTGGGGAAGGGAAGGGGGGGGAAAAACTGAGGGGGCTCCTGGGGGGGGGGAAAAAAGGAGATACTGGTTGACAAGGCAGAAACCCGGGAAAGTGGGGGGGGGGAGGAAAAATCTGAGGGGGCACGGATTTGGGCTCCTTACACATGGGCCCTTGGGGAAAGGGGGAGAGCAAACCTTTGGGGGAAATGGGGGAAAGGGGAAAGGGGGGGATAACTGAGGCGGGCCTTTCCCGGGAAAGAAAGGAAAAATTAATGATTTTCTAAGGAGACCCTGGGAAATTGGGAAGGGGGGGGGAACATCGAGGGGGGCAGGATGGAACTCCCGGGCCCCTTGGGGCCTGGAAAAGGGGGAGAGCAAACCCTTTGGGGAAAGGGGGGGAAGGGGGGGGGGGTATTGAAAAAGGGGGACTCCTTGGGGAAAGGGGGGGATACTGGTTCTAAGGCAGACCCGGGGGAAAATGGGGGGGGGAGAAATCTGAGGGGACATGGGTGGATCCTGGGAAAAATTGGGCCGGGAAAGGGGGAAGGGGGGGCAAAAACCCTTGGGGGAAATGGGAAAAAAGGGGGGGATATCTGAGGGGCTTTCCCGGGGGAAAAAGGAGGTTTCTGGTTGTAAGGCAGAACCCCCGGAAAATGGGGAAGGGAGAACATCTGGGGGACACGGGTTTCACTCCTGGGGCAAAAGGAACCGGGAAAGGGGGAGAGCAACCCTTTGGGGAAAATGGGGAATGGGTTTGGAAAAATTGGGCGGGGGCTCCGGGAAAGAAGGAAATTCCCGGTTTTCTAAGGCAGACCCTGGGGGGGTGGGGAAGGGAAACATCTGGGGGGGACACGGATGGACTCCTGGGGACATGGACCGGGAAAAAGGGGAGGGGCAAACCCTTGGGGAAAATGGGGGGGAAAGGGGGGGGGGGGAATATCTAGGCGGAATCCTGGGAAAGAAGGAGATTCTGGTTGCTAAGGGGAGACCCTGGGGAAAAAGGGGGAAAGGGGAACAATGAGGGGACAAAAAGGATGGGGTCCTGGACACCTGGACTTGGGAAAGGCGGGGAGCAACTTGGGGAAGTGGGGGAAAAGGGGAAGGGGGGGGAAAATCTGAGGGGATTTTGGCCAAAGGAGAATTTCTGGTTGGGTAAGGCAGACCCCCGGGAAAAAGGGGGGAAGGGGGGGGGGGGGAAAAATCTGAGGCGGCTCCTGGGAAAAAAGGGGGGATAAAGGGGTTTCAAAACAGGAGACCCTGGGAAAGTGGGGAAGGGGAGAAAACCCTTAAGGGGGGGCAAAAGGGGGTTAAAAACTCCTGGACACATGGGGTTTTGGGGAAAGGGGGAGAGCACCTTGGGGAAGTGGGGAAAGGGGAAGGGGGGGGGAAAATTTTGAGGCGGGACCTCCTGGGGGAAAAAAGGAGATACTGGTTGCTAAAGGCAGACCCCAGGAAAGTGGGGAAGGGGGGGAACATCTGAAAGGGGGAAAAGGATGGGGCTCCTGGAACCCTGGACCTGGGGGAAAAGGGGGAGGAACCCCCTTTGGGGGAAATGGGGAAGGGAAGGGGGGGAATATCTGTGGCGGACCTCCCGGGAAAGGGAAAGGGTTTCCCGGTTGCTGAGGCAGAACCCTTGGAAAAATGGGGGGAAAGGGAGAACCTTCTGAGGGGACAAAAAAAAGGTTTTGGGCTCCGGACAAATGGAAACCGGGGAAAAAAGGGGGGGGCACCATGGGGAAGGGGGGGAAAAGGGGGGGGAAAGGGGGGGATATCGAGGCGGACCCCCTGGGAAAAAGGGGATTTCTGGGGTTTTCTAAGGAGACCCTAGGAAAGTGGGGAAATGGAAATTATGGGGGGGGGGGGGGGAGGGGGCAAAGGATGGACTCCGGGCATTTTGGACCCGGGGCAAAAAGGGGGAAAAGCACCTTGGGGAAGTGGGGAAGGAAAAAAGGGGGGAAAATCTGAGTCGGGGGTCCTGGGAAAGAAGGAGATACTTTTTGCAAAGGGAGACCCGGGAAGGGGGAAGGGAGAACATCTGAGGGGACAAAGGGATGGACTCCTGGACAAATGGACCTTTGGGGGGAAAAGGGGAAAGGGGGAGCACCTTGGGGAAAATTGGGGGGGAAGGGAAGGGAAGGGGGGAATATTGAGGCGGGGGTCCCGGGAAAGAAAGATTCCCGGTTGCTAAGGCAAACCCCGGGAAAGTGGGGAAGGGGGAACATCTGGGGGGGACAAAGGATGGGGCTCCTGGCACATGGACCTGGGAAAAGGCGAGAGCACCTTTGGGGGAAGGGGGGGAAGGGAAGGGGGGGGAAAAATCTAGGGGGAAATCCTGGGAAAGAAAAGGGGATACTGGTTTTCTTTTTGCAGACCCTGGGGAAAAATTGGGGGGAAAGGGGGAAAATCTGAGGGGAAAACGGATGGACTCCTGGGAAAAATGGGGCCTGGGAAAGGCCGGGGGGCACCTTGGGGGAAATTGGGAAATGGGGGGGGGGAATATCTGAAAGGGGGCACAGATGGACTCCTGGACACATGGACCTGGGAAAAAATGTGAGGGGCACAGATGGACTCCCGGGAACAAGGACCTGGGGGAAAGGGCGAGGAAAAACACCTTTGGGGAAAATGGGGGAAAAGGGAATATCTGAGGCGGACTCCCGGGAAAGAATGGAAAATACTGGTTGCTAAGGAGTCCCTGGAAAAGGGGGGGGAAAGGGGGAAAAATCTGAAGGGGGGAAACAGATTTGGGCCCTTTTTGGGCACAGGGCCTGCGAAAGGCGGGGAACAACCCTTGGGGGGTGGGAAAGGGGGGAATATCTGAGGCGGACTCCTGGGAAAAAAAGGGATATGGTTTCTAAAGGCGTCCCGGAAAAGTGGGGGGGGGAAACATCTGAGGGGGCACAGATGGACTCCTGGAAAACATTGACCGGGGGGAAAAAGAAGGAAAAAATTGGGGAAATGGAAAGGGGGAATATCTGGGGGACAAAATATGGACCCGGAGCAAGGGGCCTGGGAAAAAAGGAAAATACTGGGGGTTTCCCAAGGCATTCCCTGGAAAAGGGGGGGAAAGGGGGGCATCTGAGAGGACACAGATGGACTCCTGGGCAAATGGACCTGGGAAAAGGGGGAGGCAAAATTGGGGGGTGGGGAATGGGGGATAAACTGAGGGGACAAAAATGGGGCTCCTGGGCGCATGGAACCCCGGGGAAAAAAGGGAAAAACTGGTTCCCCAAGGGATTCCCCGGAAAAAATGGGGAAGGGGAGCATGGAGAGGGCCCCAGGGACTCCTGGAAACAAGGACCTGGGGGAAAACATTTTAAAAAACCGTAAGTGGGGGGGGGGACCCTTAAAAACGAACCACTGGGGGGCCCACGTGGCAAGGCTGGTAACTCAGAGATTTAAATCTGGAGACAGTGGTTTGCAAATAAAAATGGGGTAATTAGATTTCTTAAAAAAAAACGAATGTAAATTTTTTAACATTATCATTTTTGGGCGGGTTTAAAAAGGAAATGTTTTGGGCTCGAGCGGGTTTTTCAAATTTTTTAAAACATCCTTTATCTGCCATCAAAAAACATTTTAAGATATTTTTTTTTACATATGAACGATTATTAATAATGGAATCCGTATTAGTGAAATGTTTGGGACTTGATTTCCTTTACTGTTTAGGAGTTATTACAGTGACATAACCTTTATTCTAGCTCCCTTGACTTCACTCTCGAGACTTGAATTAAAAAAAAAAAAACAGCGAAAAGGCATGAAACAGAGTGTAATCTCGACCTGATAAGAGTGAGAATCCCAAAGGGGTTTCGTCCCCACAATCTAGCTACAGTAATTTTGAGGAAGGTGTCTCGCCCGATGAAGAGATCTTGTCCTCTTCCTTCTTTCGAATCTGTTTTCCTTCTTTTCATCAACACATTTCACAATAATTTTCCCCGATCAATAAACATTAACCACCAGCTCCGATGAAATATAAAGTTTATCACAAAGCCCCAAATATATTTTTCTTTATTTACCATGGCTTTAAATGGGGGTTTTAATGAACTGACAACGGAGCTCAGAAAAAACTCGTGGACAATGATAAACTTCTCTCAAACAACATGTAACAGATTTAAGCCGACTGGGAAAAAAACCTTAATTGACAATATGTTTAATATGTAACATGTACTTTATTCTAAGCCAGAACATATACTGAACACTTTACTCCCAAATCAAAAAATGATTCTTGTTCACACGCTACGAGAAAACATTGACGATGGTTGAAAAGTTAAGGTGAGGCACTGCTGGAGAGATATCGTGATGATTGTGGATGAACCGAAATAAATGGTTGAAAGTTAGTTATAATGGTGATGAATAAAGTTCAAAGAGATTCTGAAGGAAAGTAAGAGGCGAGAATATTGGAAAAGAAAATAGAACAGGTGAGAATAAAGGAAGAATAAATGGAGTATGTATGAAGTGAGTAAAGAATGATAGAATATGAAGGAAGTGGGATGAAGGCATATGAAGGAGTGGGAATGAAGGGAATATGAAGGAAGTGGGAATGAAGGAAATATGAAGAAAGTGGGAATGAAGGCAATATGAAGGAAGTGGGAATGAAGGCAATATTGAAGGAAGTGGGAATGAAGGAAATATGAAGAAAGTGGGAATGAAGGCAATATGAAGGAAGTGGGAATGAAGGCAATGTGAAGGAAGTGGGAATGAAGGCAATATGAAGGAAGTGGGAATGAAGGCAATATGAAGGAAGTGGGAATGAAGGCAATATGAAGGAAGTGGGAATGAAGGCAAAATGAAGGAAGTGGGAATGAAGGCAATATGAAGGAAGTAGGAATGAAGACAATATGAAGGAAGTGGAATGAAGGCAATATGAAGGAAGTGGGAATGAAGGGAATATGAAGGAAGTGGGAAAAAAGGCAATATGAAGGAAGTGGGAATGAAAGGCAATATGGAGGAAGTGGGGGAATGAAGGCAATATGAAGGAAGTGGGAATGAAGGCAATATAAAGGAAGTGGGAATGAAGGCAATATGAAGTGGGAATGAAGGCAATATGAAGGAAGTGGGAATGAAGGCAATATGAAGGAAGTGGGAATGAAGGCAATATGAAGGAAGTGGGAATGAAGGCAATATGAAGGAAGTGGGAATGAAGGCAATATGAAGGAAGGAGGCTTGCAGTAAGGGAATTTGGAGAAATTTAAATAAAATAAATCGAAATTGGTGAGAATGAACGAGGAGAATAAAAGAAAGTGAATATAAAGTAAATAAATAAAAAAAAGAGTATAAAGAAAGAGTGAATGAGTCAGCAAGTTAACAGTAGGAAAGTTAACAGTAGGAAAGTTAACAGTAGGAAAGTTAGTATTGATTAATGGTATGTTAACAGTGATCAAGTGTTAACAGTGATCAAGTGTGTAGTTTCCTGGTAACGGAATAACAGTGATCAAGTGTGTAGTTTCCTGGTAACGGAATAACAGTGATCAAGTGTGTAGTTTCCTGGTAACGAATAACAGTGATCAAATGGTATTTTTTCCTGGTGACGGAATAACAGTAAATCAAGTGTTTATTTTCCTGGTAACGGAATAACAGTGATCAAGTGTGTAGTTTCCTGGTAACGGAATAACAGTGATCAACTGTGTAGTTTCCTGGTAACGGAATAACAGTGATCAACTGTTTTAGTTTACTGGTAACGGAATAACAGTGATCAACTGTGTAGTTTCCTGGTAACGGAATAACAGTGATCAAGTGTGTAGTTTCCTGGTAACGGAATAACAGTGATCAAGTGTGTAGTTTCCTGGTAACGGAATAACAGTGATCAAGTGTGTAGTTTCCTGGTAACGGAATAACAGTGATCAAGTTTTGTAGTTTCTGGTAACGGAATAACAGGATCAAGTGTGTAGTTTCCGGGTAACGGAATAACATGAACAGAAAAAGTTTTGTATTAATTACAGTAGAATAAGTGTGTGTGTTGATTATGTTAGGTAAAGTGTTGATGGAGTGATACAAGTGACAAGATATAAGTGACATACAACAAGTTTAACTGAGGAAGGTAATAAGATATGTACGTCAGTGTTTACCCTGCAACGTTAAAGTCAACAAAACTTGTATACCGAATATGTTACTCATTAAAGAGAACTTTGTTAATATAGTTTGACGAAGAGCATGTACACTTAAGTTAGTGTACATGTAAATGTTTACACTTGTGTACATGTAAATGTTTACACTTGTGTACATGTAAATGTTTACACTTGTGTACATGTAAATGTTTACACTTGTGTACATGTAAATGTTTACACTTGTGTACATGTAATTGTACCTTTAAACATTTTCGTCGTTTACTTTCAAGAAACACGAGAGCCATATAATATTTTATAAGTTTGTTGCAGTTTTCATTGTTAGTACAAAGAAACAAATATAAAACATTCACCTGTGTACAAAAACAACATAAAAATATGCGTACACAGTTCTTCTATCGGAAAATCATTAAATTATGTAGATATACTTTGAAGTATAAGTAGACGTCTGGATTTCTCAATAGATGGCGACTCCATTGTGGTGTAGCTGGTTGAGGACTTCTTGTTGTTGTCTGGCTGGACTACAGTCGAACCTTCCAAGGCGAGTGTAATTATTAGGCGCAGATTTCTGTGTGTCCTCCCTTGTAATTACATCAGTCTGTATATCATGATATTAAAACATTTATGTTATAATATCATATATGGAATGTGCTCAGTGGGATGGTTACTCTTGAAAAGTTAAGTTCCTCTTTGAGGAGATGCTGTGTTTGGGGTTCACAACTTTCAACGTCGCCATCTTGACCAGGTTGTGTAACAATGTTTGTCTTCATAATGTTGTAATGGAAAATTCTTATTTTATTTTCATTGTTTTTATTTTAGGCAAGAAGAATAAAGGTGAAAATAATTTTACCCGAAATTGTCATTCCGACGCTAAATTCTTCTAGAAAATCCGGTCCGATTATTTAAGAAAAAATATTCTCCTAGCAATAATTCTCTTTTGCTATGAATTATCTTAGTTTTTACTTCACTTAAATAAGAAACGCTCATAAGCCAGTTACTAGAAGACATAGAGAAAGAAAGGAAGGTGAGGTTAAATCCCATTCCTTGGATCAGCTCTTCGACGTAACCCTTTGAGGGTAAAATTCCAGATACCTACTAACTAGAACCAAAACTATTTCCAACAGAAACCTACCGGAGGTCTTCTACTAAAAGTCTTCTGGTAACAGTCCTTCCAGTAGTAATCTCATAATAGCGTCCAGTCTTATAAACTTGATTCCTACCAACAGAATCCTAAGAAAAGAATCCTGTCAATAAGTTTTTTATCAGGTATTTACCAGACAGGTTACATACAGTGTTATTAACTCTGGTGAATCAGACAGACTTTATACAAAACCCAACACAACGAGGGGGTTTTAAAAAAAAAAAAAACATAACAGCAGGGAGGAATTTTAAAACCTGGGGAAACAAACCCCTTCTTTCAATATTTCCCCCTTCAAAACATTTTTTTGTCTTTTTCATTATTTTCCCAAAGTTAGGGCCATATATTCGGGCCAACCCTTTAAGTGAAACCCACAAAAAAATTAAAAATTGCCATATGTCTTTCTGCAACTTTTGGTTGCCCCAAACATTCAATGTGCCATATATCCCCTGCAAAAATGCACCAAAAACTTTCCCAATGTCCCATTTGCAAACATAGTGCCCCCAACAACTTTAAATGTGCCAAAATGTCCTCTGAAAACATAGTCCCCACCCAACTTCCCAGTTTTTCCCTTCTTGCAACTAGTCACCACAACATTCAGTGTGCATTATCTCTAAAACCCATAGTGCACCGAACCCTTTTCAGTGTGTCATTATCTCTGAACATAGTACACCAAAACATTCAGTGGTCATAATCTCTACAAATAGTCCCAACCCCAAACCCCAAAACTTCAGTGTGTCATATATCTCTGCAACATAGTACACCAAAAACATTAAATTGTGTCTTTTAAATCTCTGAAACTAGTCCCAACCAAACAACATTTCAGTGTGTCATATATCTCTGAAAACATAGTACACCACAACTTTCCCCGTGTGTCATATATCTCTGCAACATATTGCACCCAAAAATCTTCAGTATTAATATATGTTAACATTGATAATCACGTACATAACAACAGTCTGGGAAAACATTAACACACTTTGTACTGGCCGGGTTTTTGGCGTCGTACGGGCCAGTTTGTGAACGTCGTACTGGCCAGGTTGTGGCGTCGTGCGGGCCCGGGTTGGGGGGCCCCGCCACCACCAAAATTTTTATTACAGTAATCGGATCACCCGGTTAAAATAGTTTTTTTTTTCAATCACCGAGTTTTTTTTTTTTAATCCATCTTTTTGGGGTAATGTTTCTTATGTATTATTGAAGAGGTAGTGAAGAGAGTAGGGAAAACCCTGAGAAAATTTAAATTCAATAATTAATTCAAATTAAACTAAATGTTTATTAAGAAAATTTATAAGAATATCTCTTTTTTAAAAACTCCAAGTCTCAAAAAATTTAAATTAAATTCTTCACATATTTAATTTTTTTCCCAAAAAATATTTCATCAAAATTTTTCCCATTATTTTTTCTTAAAAAAAATTTAAAAAACGATCAAAAATTTTCTTATTTTCTACACTATTCACTTAAAAAACCCCTTAATTTAAACAGTGGGGTGGGAGGGGTTTTGATATGTTTATAAAGGAACTGACACATTATATATATGTTTTAGATATGTGTTTTTTAAGGTTGTGTACGTGTACCCTTGTATATAAATGGGTAGGGAGTTTTGTGTTTGTAGTGATTTTTAATGTGTAATAAAAGTGAAAAGTAAACATCAGAAGAAAAACTTATATGAACTCATAAAAAATTCAAATAAAGAAAAAGCACATTTTCCCGTGGTACAGCTGTCACCGGGCGGGACTTTTGCGTCCCCCTGGCTGACTCGGGCTGTCAGACTACTGACTCTGCTTTTCAGCCCTTCCTGACTTTCCCTTTGTCAGGGGGGCTAAACTCTGCTGTCAAAAATAGCTAAACTCTGCTGTCAGCCTGGCTGCCTCTGTTTCGGGATAGCTGACTAGGCTGTAAACCCCTTGGCTGACTCGGTGTAAAGACTAGCTGACTCCTGCTTCAGCCGGGCGGGCCCTCTGCTGTCAGACAAAGCTGACTCTGCTTTTAAGCCTGGGGACTCTGCTGTCAACGCAAAACCGCGTCACCTGGTGATCTGCTGTCGGGCCAGCTGACTCTGCTTTTAAGGCCTGGTGACTCTGCTGTCAGGCTACCCTTCTCTGCGGGTCACCCCGGCTGACTCTGCTTTCAAAATAGCTGCCCTCGCTGTCAGCCTGGCTGACTCTGCTGCCCAGACTAGCTGACTCTGCTGTCAGCCTGGCTGACTTTTGCGGGTCAGACAAGCTGACTTTTTGGCTGTCAGGGGGGCCCGGGACCTGTTTGCCAACTAGCTGATTTCGCTGAAAGCCTGGCGGGACCTGCGCCCACCCTTTGCTGACTTGCTGCCCAACAGTTAGTCAGTCAAAAAAAAGAAAATGATAAATAATAAGAAAAAAAACAGTAAATTTTAGAATGTATTAATTTTGAATTTTTGAGGCAGTTGAAAAAAAAAGCCGGGAATACTTAATGTTTTTGGTCATAATGTTTAAAAAAAGAAAAGGGAAAACTTTAAAGAATGTAAAAATTTAAAAAGGGGAAAAGGGAATGTTGAGCATAAAGTGTGTCAGAAATATGATGGATGAAATGTTTGGAAAAGACAAAATTTACTACAAAAAAAAAGTGTGAAATTTCTAAAAGGGAAATTAATTTTAATCCCTCAAGTGTAAAAAAAAAAATCCCCAATTTAAAAACACAAATATAAAGGGAAGAAAACCCTTAGGGGGGATTTATGGGTTTGAAAAAAATTAAAAAAATTTTTAAAAATGTTTTTAATCTTAGCAAATGTTTTGAGAGAAAAGTGTTGAATTAATTTAAAAAGCAAGAAAAAACGGTAAAGCCCTTACAAAAAAAAACTTGGTGTTAGATAATTTTTTGTGTAAAGTCGCTGTGGTCTTAAAAAACGGGGGATTTTACCCTGGGGTCTTAAAGACGTGTAAATGCCCCTTTGGGGTTTTTAAAAAGACGTGTGTTTCCCCCTTGGTTTTTAAAGACGGGGGATGTCCCCTGTGGTCTTAAAGACGTTTGATGTCATTGTACTTTTCAGAAGACAGAAATATACAGAGTAAGCCTCTTTAAACCCCGGTGTCACTCAAAAAAGTTTTTATTAAAAACCAAGAAAAAACTCGAATATACACCCACACATATAACATGGTGCGCGCATGTATGTATTTTTATCCGCCCTTTTCCCAAATTCTTTTTACGAAAAACCCAGAAATAGCTATTATAAAATTTGTTATATTTTTCCCATAGGGGAAATTTAGAGATTTGAATTTGATACTTTTTCATACTAATAACATGTACAAAAGACTTTGGGTGAACACACAAAAAACGGGTTAATATGACACCAATATACAATAACACGTAGAAATTACGTTCTTTTAACAAAAAACATTTTAATAAAACCCCCGAAACACACAGTCCCCCAAAACTAGTGTCTCAAACGTTTCACTTCATATATTTTACATATTTCACTTTAAAAATGTCGCTCACAAAAAATTTTAAAACTGCAAAAATTTAAAAAAAAAAACTTATTTCATTATAAATTCTAGTGAAAACATAAGAGGAATTAAAAAATTGTAATTAATTAGCCCCCTGGGTGGCCGAGCGGAAACGAGCTTCGTCTGGGCCAGCGGGCCCCACGGTTCCAGGCTGCCCTTGGTGGATGAAATTTTACTGGACGCATTTTACTGTGGTCCCCTCAGAAATTTTCCACCCACCGGAGAGCCCCTTCCCAAAAACCCAGCTAAAACAAGACCAAGTTTCCATTCAGCAAGGTCGGGAGGGGGGGAAAACCCGCTGACTTGGGGAAGGGGGAAGGGAGTCCACTCAGTGACAAAAGTGGATTCCCTGGGCACTGATCCGGGGAAGGAAACCCCCCGACCTTAGGAAGTGGGGAAGGGGGGAAACACCGGGAGCGAACGGAGGGATTCCTGGATCCATGAGTTTGGGGAAGGTTTATTGGGGCCTGACCTTGGGTTAATTTGGGGAAGGGGAGACACCCCCGGGAGCGAAACGGAGGGATTCCGGGATACATAAACCGGGAAAGGCTTTAATACCAGCAGTTGAGGCTGACCTTGGGTAATGGTAAAGGGGGAAGGGACACCCGGCGGAAACGGATCGTTCCTGGTACAGGGAACCGGGGTTAAAGCAAGAATACCGCTACTTTGGGGAAGGGGAAAGAAGGGATTTCCCCCTGGGGGTGACCCCAAGGGGATTTCCGGAGACACAAACCCCGGGGAAGGCACTGACCTAATTTTCGCTGAAACCTTGGGAAAAGGGGGGGAAGGGAAGACATCGGGGAGCGAGGGAGGGATTCCGGATCCCTAAACTTGGGGAGGGGGTTTGTTGGGGCGGGACCTTGGGTAAGGGGGGAAGGGGGGAGAACTTGGGAGCGAGCGGATGGTTTCCCCTGGTTTACATGAACCGGGGGAAAAAGCATAATTTACGTGCAGTTGAGGCTGCCGGGGGAAAGGGGAAAAAGGGGAAGCACCGGCGGTGGGACGGATCGATTCCTGGTTTACATAAAACCGGGGGAAAGAAAGGGAATTTACCGTATTTTGGGGAAGTGGGAAAGGGTTTCCCCCTTTGGGGGTTAAAACAGTACCCTTTGGAGACACGATCGGGGGAAAGGCACTGCCCAAACTCGCCTTTGACCTTGGGGAAATTTGGGGAAAAGGGAAAAGACATGGGGGAAAGGCGAGGGGTTTGGAAATTCCTGGTTTACAAAAAACTTGGGGAAGGTTGTTGTTGGGGGTAACCTTTGGGTAAGTGGGGGGGGGAAAAATTCGGGGGGAGCGAGGGGTTTTGGATTCCTGGATACATGAACCCCCGGGAAAAGCAAGAATCCCCAGCATTTTTGGGGCCCTAAACCTTGGGGAAGGTGGGGGGAAGGGAAGACTTTTCCGGCGGTAGACGGATCGGTTTTCCGGGATACATAAACCGGGAAAGCAAAAATACCGCTGTTTTTGGGGGGAATGGAAAAAAGGGATTTCCACCTGGTAAACCAAGGGGACTCCGGGGAGACACTAAACCGGGGGAAAGGCACGGCCTAATTTGCTAAACCTTAGGTAAAGGGGGGAAAGGGGAAGACATCTGGGAGCGGGGGAGGGATTCCTGGATACATAAACTTGGGGAAAAGGTTGTTTTTTTGAGGCAAACCCTTTGGGGTAATGGGGGAATTTGGGAAAACATCGGGGAGCGAGCGGATGGTTTCCCCGGGATAAAGGAACCTCCGGAAAGCAAAACCCAGCATTTGAGGCAAAACCTTGGGAAAAAAGGGGGGGGGTGAAGGGGGACTTTGGGGGAAACAAAAGGAGGGAAATTCCTGGATATTTGGGAATTTGGGGAAACCCTTGAATACATGCAGTTAAATTCTGCCCTTTTGGGGGGAAGGGGGGAAAGGGAAAAGGACATCGGGCGGTAGACGGATGGTTTCCTGGTTTACATGAAACCGGGGGTGGGTTTGAATACGGTTGGTGAGGCGCCCTTTGGGAAAGTGAAAAGGGGGAAAACCGGCGGCGGGCCCGGATGAATTCCGGTTACAAAAACCCTAGGAAGGGCTGGGGCCCGGAAGGCAAAAGGAGAGAGGGGGGCGGGGCTGACCTTGGGGAAGTGGGGAAAGGGGTTTAGACCCCGGGGGCCCCCAAAGGGAAGGGTTTTCCCAAGGACACATGAACCGGGGGGAAGGGCGAGGGGGGGGGGGGAAACCTTAAACCAAACCAAATGGCCTCCACTTGGCAAGGTCTGGTAATCAGGGGGATAACCTGGGGCGCCCGTGGTCGCAAATTATTAATGTTATTATAATTCAAGATTTTTTTAATTTTTTGGTTCAAAAGCTTTCTCCCAGGGTGGTATTATTTCCAATCCGCCAAACTCTCATAAGGAGCCACGGTTTGTTCTTATTTTTTCTTTTCCCGGGAGTTAACATTAATAAAAATAACATTAATAAAAATTTTGGTTTTCTTATTTTTGATTAACACAACAGAATAACATTGCAACAACGGGAAATGGCAGTAATTTTGTTTGAAGTCTTTGAGGGGATTTTGAAGATGACGGGGTTCCCCGGGGGTTTACACATGTCTGGGAACTCTAACAAAAAAGTAGGCCCTCGGGAAAAGCCCCGGGGCCCGGGGAAAAAACCCGGGGGTTTTGCGGGGTTAGCCCCAAACCAGTTGGGTGTCTTCAATAAAAAATTTTTTTCCCCCTCCCATAGAAAGGCTTCTTAATTTAATATAGGGCCCAAGAAAGCGGGAGGCAGGGGAATGAAAGGGTGATTAATTATAATCAGGGGGTGATCCCAGAAAGGTATCCCCGTAAACCCAGAAAGGTATCCCCTTTGACCCCAAAAAATTTATCCCTGTGACCCCAGAAAGGTATCCCCGTGATCCCAGAAAGGAAACCCCGTGACCCCAGAAAGGTACCCCCGAACTGCTAAACCCTTTTTGGGTTCCTCTGTTCCCTGTCCCTTTTTTTTCTTTGTTTCTGTACGCTTTTCCCTGTCCCTTCCCTTTAAAACCGTTTTTTTTTTTTTAATTTTTTTGTACTGGTGTCTCTTTTACTAACCCCATTTTCCCTTGTTACTGTATTTGGCTTCTCTGTTACTGTACTGGTTTTTCCCCCTGTTATTTTTACGGGTCTTCTCTGAAACTGTACTCATTTTTCCCCTTTTTTTAACTGAAAGGTCTTCTTGTTCCCTGTACGGGTCTTCTCTGTTACTAAAATATATTTGTTCTTCTGTGTGTCTGTACTGGTCTTTTTTTGTGCTACCAGGGGGCCCGGGGGGAACCCCTTCCTGGGGGGGGGGGGGGGGAACAAAAAAAAGGGAAAAAATAAAAAATGAATAATTATAAAATTTTTAATTTTTATTTTTTCTAAGGTTTTTTAATTTAAAAAATAAATAAAAAAAAATATTGGCCGTTTGGGGGTTCCCCATAGGATGTTGGGACATAAAGAATTTTAAAGCCCGGTTTGGTTTTCTGATGATGTTTTAGAAGAAAGGGGTTTTGGGGTTACCCTGGGGGCGGTTTTCTTTCCCATTTTTCTGAAAATCCTGTCACTACTTGGTTGTATCCCCCAAAATTTCCCCGTTTTTAAAAGAGGTGGGGGGGCCCGAATGCCCCACTCCGCCCTTTTAAGACAGGGATCTTGCTTCAATTAACTAGCGTCTTCCCCCGGGTTTACCAGGTCAGCAGCAGAGCTGATAAAAAAAGAAAACACTGGTTTTTAAAAAAGTGTTAAATAAGTTGGGGGGGGGGGCATTTAAGGGGGACAAAGGGTTTGGTATTCTACTTCAATGTCCTGACTTTTAACCTGGAAAAATTGGTTTTCAATGAAAAGAAACACCCTGGTAGTTTACCTTTCTTGATCAGAAAAGGGAAAGGGGAAGTTTTTCCCAAACTTAAAACCCCCACCAGTTAAGGTTTAATACACCCCGGAATAAAATTTTAAAAAACTCAACGCTAGGGGAAATGAAGTTTACCTTTTGCCCGCTAGAAGGAAGAAATGGGCGGGAAAAGTAGTGGGTTTCCCGGGTTTTCCCGAACAAAAACCCTAACTCCCACTTTTTTTAATTTTTTTTTCCCCAAAAAATCCCTTTCCTTAAAATTTTAGTCCCGGGGGCAGTATGTTTAAATTACAGAGGGAAAAGTAATTTGTACAAACCCCCGGGTTTAGCCAAACTGAGAATGGTTTTCTGAGGGACATCAAGGGTTGTGATCTGTTTTAAGCACAAGGGTTTTTCCCTATAAAATAGTAGTTGAACCCACTTAAAACCCCATACCAATGTATCCCTTTTTTTTCCACAAAAGGGGGTATCCTTTTTTCCCCCGGCAGAAGCTTCCCTTTCGGGGAAGATATAGGGGGAAAAGAATTCTCATAAAACTGTAGTGGGAAAAACCCCCAAATCCTGAATGGAAGGCATCCGTTCGGGGACAAAAGACTTTTTTAATAATGGTAATTTTTAGAACGGGGAATTTGGGGAAATTTTTCCTTTTCTTTGTTCGAAGTTTTCTACACCTCTTAGAACAAAAAAGAGGTTTTCCTTTTTCATTCTTTTTAAATATCCCGTGAGAATGGAAGTCGACCTTTTAAATTGTGTACAAAAATTCTCTTTTTTAAATTTTTCTGGGCCCAAGAAAAACATCTTAGCAATTTTGTTTGTAGTTTGGGAAAGGGGCTTTCTAGAAAATGCTTTCCCCTTGTTGGGAAAAGGTGATAAAATTTCTGTCAAAATAATAAACCAAGGTAAATTTTACCTTTAAATTGCCAAAAAAAAAAACTTTTTTGGTTTATTTTAAGGTCATGGCTCTTAGTCTTTTTAAAACCCCCGCGACAGTGTAGCAAGGGGATCCCCCCAGACAAAGAATCTGATGTAAAATTATCGAAATTTCCTGAAACATTCTTGAGGTCAGAAAGGACTGTTCCCCATAAGCCGGATATACGGGCACACGCGGTTTACCAAGCCAAAAAAACATTGTGGTATTGAAATTTGTTTCCCTTTTTGAGTAGGGGAAAACAGTGTAGGGGTTTTGAGTCCCGGGTTTTAACGACACCTTGAAGGTACCTTGTTAGAATGTCTAATTTAAGAAAAAAATTTTGTCATGGAATTCAAACAAGTCCCTGATTTGTTTCTGACATGGGGTTCCCAACGTCCCCATTTTGGATAAAAATTTAAAACGGAAAAAATTTTACCAGTCGGAAAAAAATTGGGCTGATTTCCCAAACCCTGACAACGCTAAAGAAAAACTGATTTGAAAGGTTTAATGAAATTTTAAATTTAAGGGGTTTGTCAATTCGGGTTTTCAAATGTTTTCCGTAAGTTAAAAAGTTAAAAAGGATAGATTTTCCGTTTTTTAAATGGTTCATGAGCTGACAAATTGGGAAACTTGTGTATAACGGTAGTGGTTAATCCTGGGGGTCTTGGAATAAGTCAGAAAAGGTATTTACTATGGGATTTACTTGATCTTTTGTTTTTCTAATAGTTCACTCTTGATTTGATGTTTGATTTTTCTTTTTGGAGAAACAAAAGTTAAGATATCAAAGTTTTTTCCTTCGATTCTTTCGAGACTCGTGATCTAAATTTCAAAAATTTAAATTCACAGAATCAGACTGTTAACTAAACGTAAGACAAAAAATCTTCATCGAAAGGGGTTTCAACGAAAAAAAACTTCTCTACAGTGGAACAGTTTTTAAAATAAATGACCCTGGGTACTTTTGTTTTTTTTCCCCTTTCATCCAAAAAATCTACCTCATTACAGAACTTTTCTAAATTTTTTTCGGTCCGCTCCAGGGAAAAAAAACAATTTGTTGGATTTAAACTTTGGAAAAAGGGCTAAAACTTTATCGCCAATTTTTAAATTTCCCTTTGGAACTTTTTTTCCCAAAATAGGGCTTTTTATGTTTTTCCAGGAAATATTTAAAACTTGACCAAATAAATCAGCGGTTTCTTCTAAACTTTCCTCAAAATCTAAAAAAAAAAAAAACTACTGATAAGTGCTTTTAAAATTCAGGGTTTAAAAATCCCTTTTGGGCCAAAAGTTCATTCAAGAAAATAGAGGGTTTACGAGCTTGTCTCCAAAAAACAAATTTGGGAAAAGGGGGAAAATCCAAATGAAAACACTTGGGTTTTCCCCCATTACAAAAGAGCACATGGTTAAAATAAAATTTTTCCAAATCATTTTTTGGGTTAAGGAAAAAAAAGCTTTAAAAAATTGACTTTAAGGGTTGCATGTTGTATTCCACTCTTCTTTTCAATTTTGGGTGTAACGGAGGTTTAACATCCACAAGTTGATAAAAATTGATCCATTAATTCCCAAAAAAATTGGGGTTCCTTCATCAGAAAAAAAATTTCCCCGGGGATTCCTACCCGTGAAAAGATAGTCACTTTTTCTGCAACCTTTTACCCGCGTACCCTTCTGGGAACAAAACCATACCAGTTTTATAGTCAAGATTTAAATTTTTGACCTCCTGATGAAAACCCCCAATGATTCGCCCCAAAAATATCCACTGCAACCCCACCCAAAGGAAATGAGTTAAAAAGGCCCTTTTTTTTACCAAGGGAAAATCTCAAAATTCCCTTTCCCAATTTTGAGAAAAGCTAACATAATTTTAATTTAATTTAAATTTTTTACCGTGAAGGAAAAAAAAGGTTTGGGGAAAAAATTACTAGAGTTTTAAAAATACAGGAACATCCAATCTCTAAAAAATTGGCGAAACATTCCCTTCCATTAAGAGTCCCTTACTAAAAGCCGCGTTAAAATTTGCTTCATTGAAACCCCTTCCCCAAATTTTCACGCTTCCCTTGGCCCCTTTTTTACGTTTATTTCCCAAAAAATTTATTACAGATGAAAAAATATCATCTTGAAGTTCGTGGAATTCTTTGGCAAAAGGTTTTGGGCCCCCCAGTTTTTTGAGGCCCAACAGATTTATATCTGCCCACGGTCCTTGGGTTTTTTAAAAGCTCACCACACATAACGGCCTTGGGGGAGTTATTATGCTCCACCACAAAATACGGTCCCTTTTGGGGGGTTATTATGCCACACAAAAACATATCCCGGGCCTTGGGGGGAGTTATTATGCTCACACAAAAACTATATTGTCCCACCTTTTTGGGCATCTCCGAAGATGTGTGAAAAATTTTTTTTCTTTTATAAAAAAATTTTTTTAAATTAAAAGTTTTCAACGAAAGGACTTGATCCCTTTCCATCAAGGTTTTCGTTAAAGAGTCTAATTTGGGTCGAATTCAGGGGCAAACAAACAAAAGAAAACAAAAAATCTGAAAAAAAGTTAAAAATTTAAAAACTGCATGTAATTTTGATTTGGGGTTTTCTATCATGACGAAACCCCTGACCTTTTAATTTATGATAGTTTCCTTATGAAACGTAAATTATGGCCCTTTTTTTAGTAGACTTTAAAAAAGGTTTTTTTACCTCAGAAGGTAAATAGAATAAACATTTTTAAAACGGAAAACCAACAAAGTGCCGAGCCTTTGTACCCATTAAAAGTGAAAAATCTTTTTCATATAGGGGGCATGTTCTCAAATCTGGTAAAAAAAAAGCTAGATGTCCCAAAAGTTCTGTGAAAAGGGTATTTGGGGGGCATTAAAAAATTTTATTTGTGGGAGGGTGCTAGTAAACCCTTATTTTCAGCTTAGTTCTATTTCTTGGGGTTTTAACTCCAATCAAAACTTTTCTGATTCCCCTTTCTTTGGTTCTTTAATTCCTTTTATTTTGGGAAAGGCCCACCCTTTTCCCTTTCCGGGAAACCCGTCTTCTCTAGCTAATTTTTCCCTTTTTTTTTCTCTTCTTGGGGCTAGTCCTTTTCTGATTTTTTTTTCGCCCGCTAGTTTTTCCCTTTTTCTTTTGCGAGCTAGTCTTTCATGTTTTTTTTTTCTTTGGGAGCTAGTCTTTCCTGTTTTTTCCCCCTTTGCTATAATAAAAATTTAATTTAAATTTCTTTGAAGATATCTTCTGCTGTTTGTGCAAAGGGTATGCGTTGATGCTAAAATTTTTTGCGGGGGCCCCGGGCGAATACCAAAATTGTCGACCCCCCACGGACGAATACCAAAAAATTTCGATGTGCCCTCATATTATTTTAAATTTACCCCCTACAAGAGAATGAAAAATAAAAAATTTCTTTTTTTTGTCTGCATTTTTGATAAAAAATATTGTTCTTAAATCCTAAATTCTACGAGCAACAGTGAGGGTTTTTTAACCCGATTTGCTTTTTTTGGAAAACTCCCCGGAGCTTCCCCCCTTTCCCCTTTTTGATCAGGGTCTCCCCTCGGGGGAAAACTTTTTCCCCTTTTAGCTTTCAGCATAAGGCGGGGGACTTTTAAATGACCCAGGGGAAAGCTTTTATTTTCAGTTTCCCCCCTGGGCCCAAAAGCACCTTTTGGGAAAATAAACACAAATGCAGTATAATGTTTTCCTTTATTGACTAAATTTTACGCCCCCCACAGTGGGCTTTTTTTAAGCACAAACAGTTTCTGTTTTGTGACCCTTGGGAAAGCCCACTGGTTGGGGGAAAAGAAAATCCCAAAAAAGGGTAAAATTTTACTGCATTTTTGTTTATTTTTGGCCCTTGTGCCGGTATTTTTATACCATTTATTTCCATAAAAGCCCTTGTTTAGAAAAGTAACCGCGTTGCATTTTATCGTTCTTTTTTTCCAACCCCTGGGAAAAATTTGGGGTTTTTGTAATATTGTTTTGGGAGAATTACCTACAAAATGTTTGGTAAAGGGGACAAAGTCCAAAAATAATGTGTATTTTTTAGTGTGGCCAAAAGTTTTTGCTCTCCCGGAGCTTTTTTTCAACCGTTAAAATAAATTACAGGGACAAAAACAGGGCTTTTGAAAAGGTACGAATAAGGTGCCCAAAAAATAATTAATCATTATAGGTAGTAGTTGAAAATGTTGGGGGTTATAAGTAGTAAAATATACTTTTTTTGGATAGCATAGTAGCATAGTATAAATAGTAGCAAATACAGCTTGTATGGCAGGGTTTTTTGCTTTGAGAAGAAAATTTTTGCTAGTGCTTCAGAGTTTATGAAGCTGCCCTTTTGTTTGTGGGAAAAAAACAGCGGTTTAAAAGATGATTTAAAACACTTGGGGTCTAGGGAAATTGGGGGTTTTTTGAAACAATAGTCGGGGGTGTTAAATTTATCCCGATAGTTGGTGGAATTCCGGTTTATGTACACAGGGATCGTTCAAGGGTTTTGTTTTCCCATACATTTACATTTTTCAGTGATTCGTATTTTTTAAAATTTTTTTCCCCGTTTCACCTACGTATATCTGTCACAAACTCCACAGGGGGGCAGTACAAAACCCCCGCGTTGATGGATCAAAGTTTTTTCCCCCTGATTTGGGGGAAAATTGACTTCTTATTTTTTTCTAGGATACGTAATAATTTTTGGGGCCAAAGAGAAAAAGGGGTTTTAAAAAAACATACAAATACCCGTTACATGATAATTAAAAACCACACAGCAGTGAAAATTACTTAAGATAACCCATAAAAAAACCAAGTGTTTTTATTTCCATCGGGTGCCTAAAAAATTTTCCCAAAAAAATCGGTAAATCAATGACAGTGGAAACCCCCTGGTCCGGGGTTTCCCCAAGGACCTCCGGGAGACCCAAGGACAAGTAGTTCCGCCCTTTCCGTGGCCAAAATTCAAAAGGTCCGCCCAAAACTAAACCACAACCCCCCAAAACAGGAGCTGGGTTTCCCGAGTGTAAATTGCCACACCAAATTCCCCTTTCCTTTTTTTCCAAAAAACCCCACACATAGTGGTAGAAGAGGTAAAATTTTGAACCAGTCAGCTTAAAAAAAGTTTGGTTTTTCGTCGCGTGTGACGCGGCGAGCGACTGCTTTTTCCCCCCTTTTAAAATTAGAAGACGATCCCGAGGTCCCAAAAATCGATAACGCCCCCACGCATACTTTCAAAGGCAAAGACGGGCCCCACGCAGGGGACCACCAAGAACCATGTCCCCAGAATGCTTGCCTGAGCTTTAAGGGATTTGAACTGATGCTGCCCTTCAAAAATAAGGTCCAAAAAAGGTGCACTAGCTTATCAACAGACGACGAAGGAGGGTCCTAAAAAAAAGGTGGTAAGAAAGAAAGTATAAGTCCCAAAATTTTCCTTTTAAATTGTCAAAGTGGGGGGACGAGGCGGTCGGTAATACATAGTAAAGTAAAAAATAGGAAATTTTAAACACTGTCGTGGGAAATTTTGGGGGAAAAAAGACCAAGCTTTTAAGTGCAATTGGGTGAGGAAACATGTAAAAAAATCAATGCCAAAAGGGGGGGACTGAGCGCGAGAGTCAAAAAAGGGTTGGAGAACCCCCTAATTTTAAAAAATGAAGAGGAAAAAGAAGTGGGGAAGTCCCCCAAATTATCAAAAAAACCCCCGGGGAGCCCTAGTGAACCCCCCCCCCCCCAAAAAACGGCAAGCGTAAAATCACCTAAAAAGATGGGCGGTTGTAGTGAAACATAAAAACGCCCATACCGGGGGATACAGAATGCACGGGAAGGGAAGATATTTAAAAGCACTGTGCAAATAAATACGGGGTAAAAGTATAATACCGCAGAGAAAAGAACAAAAGGGCCTTCATACGGTATACCCAAACCGGGCCCAAAAAGCGCACTCTCAATTAAAGGGGTTCATGGAAAGGGATCAGAAGAATGCAACAGCAAAATAGCCCAAAAAAGGAACGAAAAAAGCAGCTGAACGAAACCCGGGTTCTTGAACCCACACATACTGGGGGAAAAAATGGGGGAGCAACCCCGGAATTTTCCCGTTACCCTTGAGGCCACGATATTGTTGGGAAAAAAGTAATTACTCACAAAAACAGGTATTTTCAAAAACAAAAGCGTAAATAAAAATTTATGGAGGGCATTTAAGTCCCAAAGGTGGAGGGGAACGGAAAGCCCTGTAAAGGGAAGAAGGAATCAGAAAAGCTTGAAGGAGAAGACTGTGCGAGGGTCGGGGAAAAAAAGAAGGGTTTGAAAGAGGAGCGCCGTTGGCCCTCAGGGTTTTTGGGCCCCCGCAAATAGTCGGGGGATAGCCCCCCCAAAAGGGCTCACGGATAAGGAAAGGGCGCCGATACCATGACTTCGAGGGTCCCAAAAGGTGAGAACGAGGCACCAGCCCGAAAAGAAAAATATAAAAACATAAAACATGAGATTAAGACCATGTCAAATCGGGTATCTTTATTGTAGACGTTTCGCCATCCAGTGGCTTTTCATACAAATTTTAGGCTAACTTGAAGACAGTAGAACTAGTCAGAAGATGAGGTAAACAGTCCCTCAACCTAGGGGTAGGGCGAAGAGCACCATAGTCGTGGAGATTTGAAACAGAAGAAAAGGGTCCGGCACTTAATAGTAACGTCATTACATAACCCTTCACGACACGACAATACACACAATAACCCATCTCTTTGGGAAGGACCACTTCCATGGGGAATCCCCCCCTACCCGTGAATTGCCCCCGTCTGCTCACCCGCGTTACTATATAAGGCCAGGGTCCTTTCTTCTGCTTCAGAATCTCCAACCCTTGGTCTGTTCGCACCACCCAGGTTTAGGGACTGATTTCCTCATCTTTTGTACATAGTTCTACTGTCTTTAAAGTTATGTCCTAGAATTTGTATGATAAGCCCCGGGGGCGAAACGTCTAAATAAAAAAACCCCGATGTTTTTCACATGTGCTTAAAACCCTCTTGTCGGGATTGTATACCATTCGTACAAAAATAAGAACATAAAAAAAGGGGGGAACCCTGCAGGGGCCTGCTGGCCCTCCTAGGCAGGTCCTTTTCAATTCTCCCCCAACAAAAAATTTGCCCAACCCAATTTTCAAAGCCACCCAAGAAATAAAATTGAGTGAAATTTCCCATCAAACCACCCCCTCCCATCATACTTACCCAAACCTGATTTAAAACTCCCCCAAAGTCCCACCCTCAAAAACCCAAAACTAGGTGACGTTCCACTCATCAACCCCCTTTTCCAAACCAATACTTTCCAAGCCCTTTTAAATTAAATTACAAATTTAAACCCATTTATGGGGGTTTCTCTCTTGGAGAGACATCTAAAGACCCTATTAATTAATCCCTTTATTAATACCTATCTTCCACTTATACACTTCGATCAGGTCTCCCCTCAATTTTCGTCTAACAAGTGAATGTATCTTAAGAGTCTTCAATCTTTCTTCATAAGGAAGTTTCTAATGCTATGTATTAATTTACCCATCAAGGGTGAATGTTTTCTAACTAATTTATGTCCATTTTGTAATACGGAGACCAGAACTGAGCTGCAAAATCGAGGTGAGGCCTTACAAATGATGATAAAGCTGCAGTATAACCTCTGGACTTCTGTTGCTTACCACTTCTTGATATAAATCCCAGTAATCTATTTGCCTTATTACGTACGCTTAGGCATTGCTGTCTTGGTTTAAGGTTGCTGCTCACCATAACCCCCAAGTCCTTTTCGCAATCTGTATGGCTAAGTTCTACATCATTTAACTTATAAGTACTAGGGTTATGGGCACTCCCAAGCTTCAGAACCTTGCATTTATCTACATTGAACTGCATCTGCCACTTTTCTGACCAAGAATAGAGTTTGTTTAAATCCTCCTGAAGTTCCATAACATCTACGTTTGAATCAATTATCCTACCTATCTTTGTGTCATCGGCGAATTTGCTCATATCACTAGTAATTCCCTCATCAAGATCATTGATATATGGGGAACTGTAAGTACTGGAGGAATGTGAAGAGACTTGGGCTCATGAGACAAGTTCAGTCCTGCAGGTGATAGGCGTGAAGAAGAGATTGCAGGTGTGCGAGTCCTTGCAAAAGAGAACTAGTGGGCGGAATTATTTAAGGATGAGTAGGTAAGGACGGGGTTTCAGGGGGTAAAACCGCAAAGAATTAGGAACGGGGTGGCCCCAGAAGACACAATACTGGAGCAGCTGGTAGGAGGGGGGACCGCTAAGGTTGGACGTCTCCTAGCTACTCGCGAATAAGAGATACGAGGAAGATTCCCTGAAGGTGAAAGCGGGAGACACCATATCATGGACAAAAGGCCTTCGCTCTCCTTAAGACAACGGAATTTGTCGTTACGATAGACCAGACATGGGGGGATAGACAAAAATTTGGTGGGATAAGACCGGGAAAAGCGGAAATTTACCAGACAATGGCGGGATAGACCAGACAATGGCGGGAAAAAACGAGGATGAGGTTCAGTGCAATTGAGACAAGTGGAGGGAAGACTGCAAGATATATTGTCATGATCTGCGGCACAGCGGACCGGGCACTCCACCCCTGACCGGCAGTATTTAGTGGGGTGTACAAAGCGCCAGCAATTTCGACACTGTTGTGGAGTAGGGACCACTTTACGGACCTCCAGGCGATGGCCCATGTTGCAACCCCTGAATGGTTGCAATGATTATTATGTATATATATAATTATTACCTTTTCATTTAATTTTATATTGCTTATATTTGCGATAATAGCTAAATCGTAAATGTTATTTGACGTAGTTTCCTTTGTTAGGTAGGATGTAACATATTATGTGCTCAGTTCAAGTCTTGATTGTCTAACTACTGTAATTATCGCTCTTTGCTCGTTATTCTGCCGGCTTCTGTTTCTCACTGGGCAGCAACCCACGGAGCTATCACGTGATCGAGGGGGGGGGGGTCCTCACCTCGCTTGAAGTATTCAGTCTGCTCTAGACTCGCTTGGTGGTTAGACAGATTGTCTGTCTCATTATTCTTGTTAGTTCTGTAGAACTCTGTTCACAGAACATTGTATAGACTTAGTGATTTTCGACGTTGTACTGAGGTTGTGTGTCTCATAAACACTCGAAACATCTCAGGTCCTGAGCTATAGCTTCTGACTTAATTTGTACTGGTTTCTGTGTATTATCACAGTCGGGGATTTTCTTATGCTGAACTTAGATTCAGTAGTAAGGGAGTTTTGTAACTTTTGTGGAGGATCTGCAGATGGTCCCTACTTAGTGTCGTTATATTATCTCCTTGTTCTTGATTCTGTGTCGCAGTCGCTTATTGCATTGCTATTGGGCTTAGCATTCTTTGTTGTTCAAGCAGACTGTTCGGGTTGCCAGTCGGTCAAGAAGTTAGTTGATGTGAGGACTTCGTCAGTCACTTGTATAAGTCTAGTCGAGTCGTGAGATAGTGAACTACTTAGAGCACTTACACACATACATACTTACTTGTACATATTTGTAATATCTTATTAAATGTTAGTGTACCAGACGGTACTTAAGAATTATAAATGTGATATGTGCTTTCAGCACAATAATATTGTACTTGAGAGAAGTGATATTATTTTGATTACTATGATTAATTTAATTTACTTTGATAATATACCTCTAGACTTAATAAATTTATTAAATTTTAATTTCTCTAGTTAGTAGCCTACCAGTTGTAATCCTGAAGCACTATTGAATCATACTGAAGTCTAATGGATAATTGGACAAGGATACTGACTACTTGTTACGAAAACCCAGTAACAGGCTGGATGCTAGAAGGGCAGTCCTTTCTAGTATTCACTGGAGATCTCTAAGCTTTTAGAATCGCGTTTTTTGTAACAGCCCACAATATAAACCGAGGACGGGAGTTCACGGCAGTCAAAGGTTAAGCGGGCGATGTTACTGGGAAAGGGCCTCTGCTCGCGAGCGGGCAGGACATATGTATCCACTTTGAGAATAGGAAGATTCTGAAGGGCTAATTGTTCCAAAATATCACCGTAAGACAGAAAATCACTCTGTACAACGGTACGCCGTAAAAACCACCGTACCACTGCAAGAATTGAAAGTAAAGTGCCAATGAACTGTGACTTGAATGTTATCAATGGAAATAATGTGGGAAAGATCATGAGCTTATTCTGCATTCTGAATTGTAACGATGCACGCACCACTTCGAAGAGTGTGAAAGGATATATTTTGGCCAACGTGTCGTAAAAGAGCTGGAGTTGGAGATGTCGGTTGTAGCGAAAAGAATTTAGTCCACTGTATACTTGTAAACATGGTGTGAAAAGGGAAAAGTGGGTGTCGCTTTAGGTCGATTTTGGGTAGAATGAGTAGACATCGTTTAGGCGTAGTACCGCGGGGGGCCCAAACCAAGGTATATGAGCGATCTGAAAAACGCCCACACCATATTCGGGGAAGTTGGACGCATAGTTTTTAGGCGTGCAAGAGGCAGAGGCTTCTAGAAGAAATGGGTGGAGCCCCAGCACCTGGAGTGGGGACGAAGCGTCACCAGCAGACGGTATAGGGGTCCCGGGTAGAGTTTGGAGAATGGTCCAGTAAAAGAAGCCGGGTCAGAACAGGATGTGGTAATAAAAAGGGCTGGGAAGAGGAGGGTTATCACAGAACGAAGACTCCATGATGATGGAACTTCTGTCTTATTATTATTTTTAAGAAAAAAAAAGAATGAAAGAAAAAAAGAGGGACAGGGACAATCACTAGAAGGGGGCCCCATGTTTCCTCTCTCATCCGAGGGACCTCCAGACCACAAGCAGTGCACATGCAGCATTGTGTAGACTCGTGCTATACCCTACCCCCTTTACGCCAGTAAACCAGCGATCTGGGATAGCAACCTCACATCTACTGAGTAAACAAAAGAGAGGGCGGGCGGAAACCCACCACAAAGCATACCTTTCCCTTTGGCTGCCACTCCCAGAACCGACAGGCATCCTCTGGAGGGTACACGCATCACCTGCAAGACAACCTGCCTGCTTCTTTGGAGATCCGGGAAGGGAGTAGGGCGCCTCCAGATAATCCCGATTCTGCGGCCAACAACCCCAAAACCCGAAAAGCCTCACGAGGCTGGACGAACCCCGGCCCCTTTTTCCCCAACCTGGGAAAGTAATGCCAGAGGCGGGGGACCCCAAAGGCTACAAACCGGGAGGGGGAAAAAGAGGGTGTTGGGCCGGGGAGGGAAGGGAAAAAGGAAATGGGGAGAATGGAATGGGGAAAGGGGGAAGGGAAAATTTGGGGGGAAATTATTTGGGTTTCTGAGGAAGGAAAACATAAGGATAATTCATTAGCCCAAAAGAGCCTTTTCCCACTTCCGGGAGACCCCCCCCCCCCCCCCCCTTGGGGAGACATACGAAAGGTTTAAAGTTTAAAAACCTTTCCAAAAGGGAAACCCAAAGCTTGGAAGCAAATTTGAAGACCTTCCCTCTTGATAACTCAGAAAATTTTAAGTTTGAAGCTGATCATCCTTCCACTGTCAAATTACCAGTTAAAATTTTAAAGCAAATGGGGAGGAAGCACTAAGGAATACAGTAGGGGGAAAACCTTATTATTTTTTAAAAATTTTTTCCAAAAAAAAAAGGGAAAATTTTAGGCCTAAGTAATCCAAAAGATCCCCAAAATGACTGGGGTTGGGACAAACAAAAAAGGCTTTTAAAGTAACTTTTTACTTAAAAAATTTCCCCCAAAAAAAATTCTTTAAAACTGAAAAACCCTAAAAAGGGCCCAAAAATTTAAGTCAAAAAAAAACAAAATTTAAAGTCTAGGCACTTAGGGGAAATTTTTTTTTTAAAAAAATTTTGTTAAATTTTTCCAGTAAATTTAAATTCAACTGGAAAAAAAATATAACCAAAGAATTAGGGTTCAAATTTATGAAAATGACCTGACGCCCACGGGGGGACAAAGAGATAGGGGTGATTGATAACGACTTTAAAAAATCTGAAGGAATCATTAGGGGGACAAAAACAGGTTTGTTTTCCGGAGGGAAAACACAAACAAGGGGCCTTCCTAAAAGATAAAAGGACTCGGGTAATCGGGATGTTAGGAAGAAATTTTTTCCAAGTCGAAAACCTTGTGGGAAGGGGAGCAAGATCCATACATACTTTAAAAAGAGGAAAGGATAAAACTCATAGAGCAGGGAGAGTAAACCCTAGTATGGACCATTGAAGAGGCAGAGCCAGGAGGTGGGAAACTACCCCAAAAATCAGTGCCTGATTTACCCCGGGGTTGGCTCGTACGTTGGGCTGCGTGCCCGCAGCAACACCTTTAAACCCCCGAACCCGGGGCCGTTGGGGGCCTGGTCCCTGGACCGGGGCCCCGGGGGGGTTGATCCCCGGAATAACCTCCAGGTAACCCCCCAAAGGGAACATGGGGGGCCCGAAATGTGGGAAACTAAATGCCGGGGAGACTGAATTTGGGAAAAAGTCATGCACCAAAATGAATTTGGAAAAAAACCAGGGGGAGGGGAGGTTTTTAATTGTTTTTTTTTGGGTTTCAGCAAAGTGTATCTCAAAATTTTTTCCTTGAAAAAGTTCAGACACAGGAGAAATCACACACCCAAAAGCCTCTTGGCGCTAGTAAACACGACGTCCTGTGTTTTAAATACTTTGTAGAGTTAACAGCCGAACCAAACTTCCAAAAAGGGAATGACACAGGTATTACCTGGAGTTTACCTGGAGAGAGTTCCGGGGGTCAACGCCCCGGGGTTTCCGGTCTGTGATCAGGCCTCCTGGTGGATCAGACCCTGATCAGCCAGGCTGTTACTGCTGGCTGCACGCAATCCAACGTACGAGCACACCCCGGGCTGGTCAGGTACCGACTTTAGGTGCTTGTCCAGTGTCATCTTGAAAACTGCCAGGGGTCTATTGGTGACCCCCCTTTATGTATGCTGGGAGGCAGTTGAACAGTCTCGGGCCCCTGACACTTATTGTATTGTCTCTTAACGTGCTAGTGACACCCCTGCTTTTCATTGGGGGGATGTTGCATCGTCTGCCAAGTCTTTTGTTTCGTTAGTGAGTGATTTTCGTGTGCAAGTTCGGTACTAGTCCCTCTAGGATTTTCCAGGTGTATATAATCATGTTTTCTCTCCCGCCTGCGTTCCAGGGATACAGGTTAAGGAACTTCAAGCGCTCATAGTAATTGAGGTGTTTTATCTCCGTTATGCGCGCCGTGAAGGTTCTCGTACATTTTTCTAGGTCAGTAATTTCACCTGCCTTGAAAGGTCTGTTAGTGTGCAGCAATATTCCAGCCTAGTTTAGAACAAGCGACCTGAGAGTGTCTCATTGGCTTGGCATCCCTGGTTTTGAAGGTTCTCATTATCCATCCTGTCATTTTTCTAGCAGCTGCGATTGATACAATGTTATGGGCTTTGAAGGTATTCGGTATTCGGTATCCAGACCAGAGCTTTGGTGAGATGGGTAAGGAAGAAGGATGGGTAAGGATAGAAATTTTGGAAAAGGTTGGGAGGGGGAGAGAGGGAGGATATAAAAGGTAAGTGGCCCAACCACTTTGGTGTAATTTAAAAAGTGTACGTGAAATGATAAGATTTTTCTTGAAGAGGTATAAGACTAACCCATCAGAGTCACATAGATAATAACAGAATATAAATCATTTACTGAATTGGTAGTAATTATACAAATTGCAATTTTTTTTTTTTTTGGCAATTGCCCCAACGGAATATTTATGCGACAAGGAAGGCAATAATTTTCTGGGCCCGTTTATAGAATTCCGTGACAATGGCTTCTTACAGGTGGTGTCCAGCCATAGTAAATAGCATAATTTTTTAATTAGATTGTTATATAAGATTTTCTCCCTAAATTTGGGGGCGATGATTTTCTCAGTATACATAGAAGGGTTCTAGTGTACCCCAAACTTCTTCATCAGGAAGGTTGCTCAATATCATGGGTCGGGGTAATCTCTTTATGTATAAAACGACGGGGCCCTTGTGGGAGAGTTTATTCTTTGAGTCCTGTGAGGGGAGTATTGATGTATAATCCGTAGTATTTTTCCAATTGTATAGGATGTTCTCTATCTGGCATGTATAGTTCTTGCATTGTATAGAGTTGTTTCTTTTTTAGGGTGTCAAGGCGTACATTTTTTAGCAGAAATATCTTTTATGTGTAAATCTGCCATTTTTAACTCTACTCTCCTCCTGGTATCGGTAATAAAGCGAAGAGCTCTATTCTGGACCCTTTGTAACCGTAGATGTTGGTCTTTTTTGTTAATGACATTGGGACACAAGGGTATTCGAGTACAGGTCTTATTAACATTTTGTACAGATGTTTTTTGACATGTTGAGGGGGGTTTATTGAATCGAAAGAGACTGCTAAGACCGGCTTTGGCTATGTTGATCTTTTTAGTTACATGAGGTGTTGAGTGGAGCAGCCTGTCTATTTTCGTATCCAAAATCTTGTTTAGGGTTTCTAATGGCTACAGGTGTACCTCTGATGGGGGATACCTCCTTTATCTTCAATTGTTGATGCAAAACATCCTATCGTTGCTAACAAGGACCTTGTCAGGATTAGTCGAAATTTCCACTTCTTTTCCCAAATTGATTTTCGACGAAGTTCAATATTCATTTTCTTTGACTCTTCTACTTGTTTTTTCCCTGTTCCCGGGTTGTGAGAGACATGAATACATCATTGCAAACTGTGTCACAATCGTATCACCAAACTTGGTTGGGAAGGTCATTCACATAAATGTTAAAACAGAAGTGGATGAGAAAAGAACCTTTGGGACCCGCCCTCGGTTAAAAGGGTCTGTGACTGCCCTGAAAGGTGGGAAAATTTTTTCTTTTAGTTAAGAAATTAAAAATTTTGGGGGAAAATCCGTTTTGGTTGGTTGGCAATGGTTGTATATAGGCCCTCATGCCATAAATATCAAAAAACTTTATGAAATCTTGGTGGGAATTAAGGGGAAGATTGCCTGATGTTTTAGACTTGCCCGTATCGAAAATCATTTTTGCTGACTGGTACCCCTATGTGTTTTAAAGCCAGATTGTTTTTCGTTTAAAAAAGTGATTAAACTATTTGTAGTTCAATCTGTTGGAAAAGACTTTTTCAAGAACTTTTCGTGACTTTTAAGTAAAGTATGGTCTATAGTTCCCGGTTGGTGGATGTCTTTAAAAACCCCTGGAAAATGTCCTGAGGCCCAAAAGGCATTAAGATATTTTTTCCAAAAACTGTTTACATTTTTAGGTAGGTACTTTTTTGTTTCATTTTTATTCCAGAGGACCGGGGCTCTATTTCTCATTTTTCCAAAAACCTGACTTATCTCTAGTAATGTAAAGGTTAGTAAAGGGGGGGGTATCTTCAAGGTTGAAATATCGATGGAAGGTATGGGGGTTTTAGATCATCCAAGTTCTCATCTCTCATTCATTAAAACCCTGATAAATTTTTGTTAAAAATTACGTGTTTTGGGGAAGGATTTTCCCCAAACATCCCCATAAAAATTTGCCTGGTCTTGTGGATCGCAAGTTTAAATTTAAATTTTCATCCCTCCTCATCAGTAAAAGGTTGAACTGGTAGTTAGGAGCCTTGGCTTTGCCCTAAAAGTTGTGGATCTTTCTCCAAAATTTTTCTGGTTTAGTTTTATGATTAGCTTTAAGAATTGCAATTTCCTATGTCCCTTTGTGATGACTAATCTGTTAATTAATTTTCCCTTTTTTCCTTTAATCGGTGCAGGTAGTACTGGTGGTTGTGCATTTTAAAATGCCTTCGAATTTGCTTGTAATTTTTTAAACTGTCTTAAAATTTTCCTAGTAGGTTTATATTGTTGGTATATTTTTTTT
>NC_069475.1:28981055-29021146 GCF_026875155.1 Cherax quadricarinatus | reverse complement strand
CTCCACATCAAAGATAAAGGAACCTTCCTTCCCACATCAAGGGTAAAGCAATCTTCCTTCCCACATCAAAGGGGAAACAGCAACCTTCCTTCCCACATCAAGGGTTAAGAGCAACCTTCCTTCCCACATCAAGGGTAACAACAACCTTCCTTCCCACATCAAGAGTAACAGCAACCTTCCTTCCCACATCAAGGGTAACAGCAACCTTCCTTCCCACATCAAGGGTAACACAACCTTCCTTCCCACATCAAGGTAACAGGAACCTTCCTTCCACATATCAAGGTAACAGAACCTTCCTTCCCACATCAAGTGGTAAGAGCATTTTCCTTCCCACATCAAGGGTAACAGCAACCCCTTCCTTCCACATCAGGTAACACAACCTTCTCCCAACAAGGACCATTCTTATAAGGTAACAGCCCACCTCCCACATCAGGCAAACCTTCTTCCCACATCAGGGTAACAACCTTCCTCCACATAAGGTAACAGCAACTCCTTCCATAAGGGTAACGCAACTTCCTTCCCAATAAGGTAACAGAACCTTCCCACATCAAGGTACAGCAACTTCCCAATCAGGGTAACAGCAACCTTTCCACTCAAGGGTAAAGAACTTCCTTCCCAAAAGGTAACAGCACCTCTTCCCCATCAAGGGTAACAGCAACCTTCCTTCCCACATCAGGGTACAGCAACCTTCCCACATCAAGGGTAACAGCAACCTTCCCACATCAAGGGTAACAGCAACCTTCCTTCCCACATCAAGGGTTACAGCAACCTTCCTTCCCACATCAAGGGTAACAGGAACCTTCCTTCCCACATCAAGGGTAACAGAACCTTCCTTCCCACATCAAGGGTACAGAACCTCCTTCCCACATCAAGGTAACAGCAACCTTCTTCCCACATCAGGGTAACAGCAACCTTCCTTCCCACATCAAGGGTAAAGAGCAACATTCCTTCCCACATCAAGGGTAACAACAACCTTCCTTCCCACATCAAGAGTAACAGCAACCATCCTTCCCACATCAAGGGTAACAGCAACCTTCCTTCCACATCAAGGGTAACACAACCTTCCTTCCCACATCAAGGTAACAGGAACTTCCTTCCACATCAAAGATAACAGGAACCTTCCTTCCCACATCAAGGGTAAGAGCATTCTTCCTTCCCACATCAAGGGTAACAGCAACCTTCCTTCCCACATCAAGGGTAAAGAGCAACCTTCCTTCCCACATCAAGGGTAACAACAACCTTCCTTCCCACATCAAGAGTAACAGCAACCTTCCTTCCCACATCAAGGGTAACAGCAACCTTCCTTCCCACATCAAGGGTAACAGCAACCTTCCTTCCCACATCAAGAGTAACAGAAACCTTCTTCCCACATCAAGGGTAACAGCAACCTTCCTTCCCACATCAAGGGTAACAGCAACCTTCCTTTCCAAATCAAGGGTAACAGCAACCTTCCTTCCCACATCAAGGGTAACAGCAACCTTCCTTCCCACATCAAGGGTAACAGCAACCTTCCTTCCCACATCAAGGGTAACAGCAACCTTCCTTCCCACATCAAGGGTAACAGCAACCTTCCTTCCCATATAAAGGTTAACAGCATCCTTCCTTCCCACATCAAGGGTAACAGCAACCTTCCTTCCCACATCATGGGTACAGCAACCTTCCCACATCAAGGGTAACAGCAACCTTCCCACATCAAGGGTAACAGCAACCTTCCTTCCCACATCAAGGGTAACAGCAACCTTCCTTCCCACATCAAGGGTAACAGGAACCTTCCTTCCCACATCAAGGGTAACAGCAACCTTCCTTCCCACATCAAGGGTAACAGCAACCTTCCTTCCCACATCAAGGGTAACAGCAACCTTCCTTCCCACATCAAGGGTAACAGCAACCTTCCTTCCCACATCAAGGTAACAGCAACATTCCTTCCCACATCAAGGGTAACAGCAACCTTCCTTCCCACATCAAGGGTAACAGCAACCTCCTTCCCACACAGGTAACAGCAACTTCCTCCCACATCAAGGGTAACAGCAACCTTCCTTCCCACATCAAGGGTAACAGCAACCTTCCTTCCCACATCAAGGGTAACAGCAACCTTCCTTCCCACATCAAGGGTAACAGACAACCTTCCTTCCCACATCAAGGGTAACAGCAACCTTCCTTCCCACATCAAGGGTAACAGCAACCTTCCTTCCCACATCAAGGGTAACAACAACCTCCCTTCCCACATCAAGGGTAACAGCAACCTTCCTTCCCACATCAAGGGTAACAGCAACCTTCCTTCCCACATCAAGGGTAACAGCAACCTTCCTTCCCACATCAAGGTAACAGCAACCTTCCTTCCCACATCAACGGTAACAGCAACCTTTCTTCCCACATCAAGGGTAACAGCAACCTTCCTTCCCACATCAAGGGTAACAGCACTTCCATTCCCACATCAAGGTAAGAGCACCTTCCCACACAGGGTAACAGAACCTTCCCACATCAAGGGTAACAGCAACCTCCACTCAGGAAGCAACCTCCCTTCCCACAACAAGGGTAACAGCAACCTCCCTTCCCACAACAAGGGTAACAGCAGCCTCCCTTCCCACATCAAGGGTAACAGCTACCTTCCTTCCCACATCAAGGGTAACAGCAACCTTCCTTCCCACATCAAGGGTAACAACAACCTTCCTTCCCACATCAAGGGTAACAGCAACCTTCCTTCCCACATCAAGGGTAACAGCAACCTTCCTTCCCACATCAAGGGTAGCAGCAACCTTCCTTCCCAGTGACGGTATTGTGCCTTTTGCTTCTTTTACGATTTACAGGTGAAGGTGTAAGGACAAATTAGAGGTGAATATGCAAGGTTCATTACAGGTGAAGGTGTAATGTGAACTACAGGTGAAGTGTCGACCCTGAGTATAAACAACTCTGTTTCAAACATCAATCTTCTATAATTTTCCATTGATATGTAAAAAAAAAACTTCACTGGATAAGCTGTAGTCGGCTTTCAGAGGCTTAAAATATATAGTATAAAAGTAAATAAACACTTTATCTTTCGTTTAGACATTAGTTTTCATTACCAATTTTTGCAGTTTCTTTGTTTAAACAAGTTTAAGACGTTAGGAACAAATTTTGTAATTTCTAACAGCGAAATCGTGTACAAATTGTCATCAGTAATTCTGTATCATATCTTTGACTTGTTGAGAATGTTTGCTCGGACATGTTATCTACAACTACTTAAATAAACATAAAGGAAAGACTATTATATACCATAATTTTAACATATTGGTTATGAAAATCAGTTATTTCTAACTGGGCTGTAGTTGATCTCAGGCGATATAGAGAAGTGAGTGTTGAACATGTGAATAATAATAGTGTTGGTTAAGGACAAGACATTATTTCCCAGTAATATTGTGCTTTCTCGTTATGATTATGATAATTACTCACATAACTTCCTTTGCTATATTAAATTAGTTGATGTCGTGTGCTCTGTAAAAGGATGAGGATAAGACATTCTTTGTAGGACAGCCTTTTAATGGAACAATGTTCCGATTAGTGACTTGGTCAATCTCTGCACTCTGGGACACTGTGTGCTAATGTACTCTGTACTACCCCCACACACTCTGCATTATTACACATTGTTAAAGAATACTTTCTGCACTCTAACACTCACTCAACACTCTTTAACAATGTGTAATAATGTGCATTGCACTCACTCACTTGGCTTCGCATTATAAAAAGAAAAAACCCTATCATAGTACATTTGAGGGGGACGTTGAGAGCTGTGAACCCCAAACACAGCATTTCCTCAAAGAGGAACTTAACTCTTCAAATGTAGCCTCACCATGGAGCATTACCCATATATGATATTACAACAAATGTTTTAATATCATTATATAGAGACAGATGTAATTACAGAGAGGGACACACAGAAATCTGTGCAGTGTTTTAAATACATCCACCCGGGTAGACTCGTACCGTAGTCCAGCCAGAAGAGAAGAACTTCTCGTCCAGTTACACTACCATGGTGAGGCCAATTATTTTAAATTTTATCCTTCTATTTATATATCATAGTATTTAATTCCTTAATTTAAATTGTATGTATGTATATATATGTGTGTGTTTTTGTTTGTATATGAGCGAAGCATTTATGGTGTTTCTATGTATAACAGAGTGATGTATGTATTTATTGTGTGATCTTTGTCTAGTGTTTCTATGCACAACGATACATAAAACTGTAATGATACAAATAAGGTTCAAATGTACCTTATTTGTATCATTACAATTTTCGATCGTGACACACGTGCTGACATAATCATGACACAGCCATTGATTACAATTTTAGGCATCATGACACAGCAGCGACTGAAATCATGACATAGCAGTGCTGAGAGTCATGCCACAACAGTACTGACACTGCATGACACAGCAGTGCCGAAAAGTCATGCCAAACAGTACTGACAGTTCAGCCACAACAGTGCCTGAAAAGTCATGACGCAACAGTGCTGACACAGTCATGACGCAACAGTGCTGACAAGCATGACACAACAGTGCTGACACAGTCATGACACAACAGTGCTGACACAGTCATGACACAACAGTGCTGACACACATGACACAACACTTTGACACAGTCGTGACACAACAGTGCTGACACCATGCTGACAGTCATGACATAGCAGTACTGATAGTCATGACATAGCAGTACTGATAGTCATGACATAGCAGTACTGATAGTCATGACATAGCAGTACTGATAGTCATGACAGCACTACTGATAGTCATGACATAGCAATACTGATAGTCATGACATAGCAGTGCTAACAGTCATGACGTAGCAGTGCTAACAGTCCTGACATAGCATGCTACAGTCTGCACAGCAGTGCTAACAGTCATGACACAGCAGTGCTAACAGTCATGACACAGCAGTGCTAACAGTCATGACACAGCAGTGCTAACAGTCATGACATAGCAGTGCTAACAGTCATGGCACAGCAGTGCTAACAGTCATGACATAGCAGTGCTAACAGTCATGGCACAGCAGTGCTAACAGTCATGACACAGCAGTGCTAACAGTCATGACATAGCAGTGCTAACAGTCATGGCACAGCAGTGCTAACAGTCATGACATAGCAGTGCTAACAGTCATGGAACAGCAGTGCTAACAGTCATGACACAGCAGTGCTAACAGTCATGACATAGCAGTGCTAACAGTCATGGCACAGCAGTGCTAACAGTCATGACACAGCAGTGCTAACAGTCATGACACAGCAGTGCTAACAGTCATGACACCACAGCAGTGCTAACAGTCATGACACAGCAGTACTGACACAGTCATAACAGCAGTTGTGCTGGTTGTCATAATGTCACAGCTTCATAGCTCAGTCAAGTTGTCCAATATCAATATTCAGTCATCAAACGTGAACTAAAGCTTATTATTTATGCTTGAGTCAACATTTTTCAAAGTTCTGCAAATTTCCTTACGAATTATCCTTAAATCAAATATATTTAATATTAGACGTAAACTTCTGTATTCCATCTCACATTGGCTTTCAGAAGAATGACAGAACTGATGAACTGGCCAAGTTATATGCCTTCAGAGAGGGTTGTCAGTTAGCAGTTTGAGAACAATAATACGAAAAGAACTTAAAATGAGCTTTACTGACTTAAAACTGAGGGAGACTGACACCAGTCAGTCTATTTGTCATCATTCTATCATGCAGGAGGAGCCACATGTCTATGGTGCATCCAACACAATAAGCAGACTCTTGGATGTCACTACTTCCCGGCTCCGGCTGGGTTACAGGTATCTTTGGCAGATTAAATCACCACCACCAGATGACTCAAGAAATCGTAATGAAATGTAATCTTTGCCAGATAGATGATTGTCAAACCTTGCGTCATCATGTACTGGAATGATATAAAATTAATGAATTCAGAAATATCTCACTCGGAAAATGTCAAATACCTTGACTTTGCTTACTGTAAATAAAGCTTTATCATTTTTGTTTGCGCGCGCGTGCGTGCGTGTGTGTGTGTGTGTGTGTGTGGGGTGTTTTGTGTTGTGTGTTGTGTGGGGTGGGTGTGTGTGTGGGGTGTGGTTTACTCACCTAGTGTGGTTAAACAGGGGTCGATTCAACAGCTCCTGGCCCCGCCTCTTCACTGTCCTACTGGGTTTCACTCTAACTGAACCAAGAATTTTAAACAACCTCTGCTTAAAGCTTATGTATGGAAACCTGCCTCCACACAATCACTTCCCAACTATCCCACTTCCCTGACTACTCTTTTGACTGAAGAAAATACTTCCTAACATCCCTGGATTCATCTGTGTCTCAACTTTCAACTGTTCCCCTTGTTGCTGTGTCCCAACTCTGGAACATTCGTCCCTGTCCACCCTCGTTAATCCTGTCAGTATTTTAATTCGTTAGGGTGTTACTAAAACCACACCATGGTATGGGGGTTACTACCACCCACACCATGGGTATGGGTTACTACCAAACACACCCTGGGTATAATTTACTACAATCACACCATGGGTACGGTGCTACTACCACCCACACCATGGGAAGTGTGTTACACCACCCACACCATGGGAATGCTGTTATACCACCCTCAACATGGGTATGGTGTTACCACCCACAAAAATGGATGGTTAACCACCTCCAACATGGTAGGGTGTACCCCACACAAGGTATTATAAATCCACACCAGGGGTTGTGATGGCAGTACCTCCCACAGCATGGTATGGTTTTAGTACCACCCACACCATGGGTATGGTGTTACTAAAAACAAACAAACCATGGGTATGGTGTTACTACAGCCCACACCATGGGTAATGTTATTACACCACCCACACCATGGGTATGGTGTTATTACCACCCACACCATGGGTACGGTGCTATTACCACCCACACCATGGGTACGGTGTTACTACCATCCTCAACCATGGGTATGGTTTTACACCCACACAAGGGGTATGGGTAATAAAACCCCCACACCATGGAGTGTGATGTTAGTACCTCCCACAGTTGGTATGGTGTATACCACCCAAGCTGGGTATGGTGTTATACCCCCCACAGCATAGGTATGGTGTTAGTACCACCCACAGCATGGGTATGGTGTTACTACCACTCACACCATGGGTATGGTGTTAGTACCACCCACACCATGGGTATGGTGTTACTACCACCCACACCTTGGGTATGGTGTTACTACCACCCACACCTTGGGTATGGTGTTACTACCACCCACACCTTGGGTATGGTGTTATTACCACCCACACTTTGGGTAATGGTGTTCTACCACCCCACACCAGGGGTATGGTTTTTACTACCTCCCACACCTTGGGTATGGTGTTACTACCACCCATACCTTGGGTATGGTGTTACTACCACCCACACCTTGGGAATGGTGTTACTACCTCCCACACCTTGGGTATGGTGTTATTACCACCCACACCTTGGGTATGGTGTTACTACCACCCACACCTTGAATTAGTGAATTAAGTAGGGAGCCGTATAACGAGTTTTGGTCATAATTTGAAATGTCCGTATTAACGAAACTCCGTAAAGCGAAACCTCATAAAGCAGAATCTTACTGTACAGTATAACCTCTGTATTCGGATGCACCTTTATTCGTAAAATCTAATATTCTGAAAAAATTGAGGAAAATGTCACTGTGAAGAGCAGGGGCACCACAAGTATGCTGAGATAACACAATGAGTGTCAGGGGCCCAAGACTGTTCAACTGCCTCCCAGCATACATAAGAGGGATTACCAATAGAACCCTGGTTGTTTTCAAGTAGGTTCTGGACAGGCACCTAAAGTAAGTACCTGACCAATTTATATGCCAGTTTACACGCGGCCAGCAGTAACAGCCTGGTTGATCAGACCCTGATTGACCACGAGGCCTGGTCGCAGACCGGGACACAAGGGCGTTGACCCCCCAAAATCCTCTCCAGACATACTCCAGGTGTATTTGAAACGACACATGATTTTTGAGTTCTTGTGACTCAATTGTTATTTTTTTGTACAACTTTGTGTTATTTTTATTTTTTTACTTAAAATATGTGGTCATAATCTTGAATAAGAATAGTTAAAAAAAACACCTTAAAGGAAGCCTGTAAGAAACTAAAAATGGCACTTATTTCAAAACACAAAAATGGAATACGTCTTTTTGACCTCGCCAACAACATGTCAACATGTACTGTATTTTCTATTATAAAAATAAAGGTGCAATAAAAAGTGTTAATGAGGAAGCTGGAGTTAAAATTCCTGAAGACTTCACATATGATTTCTTGCTTGTATGTTATTTAACAATTTTAAATTTAAACCCAAATGTTCTACTTAATGGCTTGTGAAGAGTACTTTTAGGGTCGGGAAAACGAAGTAATCCACTTTAAAATTAAATTTTCTGTGGAAAAAAATGACCTAATATTCAGAAAATTCAATATTCAGAAAACACTGAGGAAACAGTTGTGAATACATAGGTTCTACTGTATAAATAAATGTTTTATTATCACTCATTCCATCACTGCTCGCCAAGGTGTGCCAATACTACATTTTTAAAAACTGCAACCTATCTCCAACCCTTTTTCAGACTGCAGGCGCGGCTCTTTCCACCTCCAGGACTCAAGTGCGGCTAACCATTTTCCTTGAATTCCTTCCAAAAATGTTACTTAGCTCACACTCGAACAGCATGTTGAGTCCACGAAAACCACTGGCCTTAGCTCGCTATTATCAAATACGCTCACGCACACTTGCTGGAAGTCTAAGCCCCTTGACTAGGTGGTGATCGAACCTACAAGATTTTAATATGCCTCCTGAGATGCCCACTAAAATTACTTTCTGAGTTGCTTTTTATACCTGATCTTAGATAAGACTTGAAAGCTCGATAATCCTCAGAATATTTATTATACAAGAGATCGTTGGAAAAGGCCGAATTTCAGTCAGTCGTTGTGTTGAATGTTTCACATGAACCTGGCACTACACACAAATATAGAACTCTATAAGAAAGAAAACACGTTAACGTTCCGATAAACATACAATTAGTGAACAATAAAATTGTATAGCATCCAGTCTGCTGGATGCATATACGAAAGTCCGTTGACGGAGCCACACTCTGGGATAATCTAATAGGATTGGAAACCAGACTTGCACCCCCAACAACTGCAGTCACACTGGATAGCCCAATAGTGGAGAATATATCTCAACAATGCTTCAGAGGGTGTCGGAGATAGAGCCCCCTCCGGGCACTGAGAGCTCCTCATTCAGGGGACTTTTTGGCTGTTTCCAACTCCTCCCTTGGCACCCCACCTCGATTCCCAGACCATCCACATTGGTGTTGCCCTTCGACTTGCCGCCCCTATTCTCGCCAAACAAAAGTGTATTTGCGGAAGTGAATCGGCAGACCGATGTGTGGGTCAAAATATTTGCATGTAAACTGATTGATACCTGTCCCCCATATACCAGGGAGGAAGGAAGGCAGCGGGCAGCTTCAGGGTTCTATAACCTGGGCAAAAGACTCATCAGGTAACTAGATTCAGGGCGTTAGTTTTCTTTTCCAGCGATTCACGCGGCGTTCAGAAGGGTAATGCTGCTGTATCCTGCGTACGTCCTCCAGCTCTGAGGAGCTGATGGAAAATTTGCATTGTAATCTGTGATAAACTTGTAGCAACATGCACTTGAAATTTATCCCTCAAACCTCGTGTACTGTATATATAATCTTTGTACCAGCAATGTATCTTTTAAATATTGTGTACCATATTATGTAATAAAATATACCTATTAGTCAAACAATTAAAAGATGATGTGGTTGGTGAAGTGGAATATTCAAATGGCTTCAGGAAGAAATCAAAGTATTCTTCCTCGAAGCCTTTTTATCCACATTTCGGAAGCTGTGGGTTCCACAATTTGCACTAGAGGTCAGAATGATTTTTGGGGAATTATTACATACACAAATTTTTGCTTCCCTTATTCGGCAAGAACATTGCTATTTAAGCCAAAATAGCAAATTTTACCTACTCTACCGATCTCTTTCTTATGTTATCTCAATTAAACACATCTATTGAAGAAAAGAAAATTACAGAAACTTTTACTTAATTAAAATATATAAAATATGGTTAGCCTACAACGCTCTCCTAAATTACAAAATATTATCATTTTTTTTTATTTCAATAAATTCAGATTCCATAAGGAAAAACTCAGACTGTAAGGAAAATGTGCAGAAAGTTGGTTCGAATTTCAGATCGGATGATAGTTTGTGTGGGCGTCCATCTGAACCTCAGGGGGGATATACAATCTCCAGGGAAAGGGGAAATTTGGGGAAGATCAGAGAAGAGAGAGAGAGAGAGAGAGGAAGAGAGAGAGGAGGGAGGGGGGTGGGTAAGTGTGTGTGTGTTTATTTGGGATGGAAAGATACCAAAATTGTCCCGATACCAATACCCAATTCTCGGCTGTACCGATACTTTTGCAATTTTTTTTTTAATTTTAATTTAAAAATATAATGACTATTCAGTAATAAGGGAAAACTTGTTGCAAAATAGGTATTAAATAATATAGAAAAGTTAAATGTTAAATAACCTAATTTCTCAGAGATGATAATGGTATTACTCATTACTTGGCTTGTTACCTTTTTTGTTGTGTTTTTGTGTGTGTGGTTTTTTGGGGTGTGTGTGTGTGTGTGTTGTGTTTGTGGGTACTTAGTTGTGATTGTAGGGTAGATCACAGCTCCTGGCTCCGCCTCTTCACTGGTCCATACTAGGTAAATCTCCCTGCTCTATGATTTTTATCATACCTTTTTTAAAGCTATGTATGGACTTGTCTCCACTTCCTGACAAGTTTACGACTGAAGAAATACTTCCTAACATCCCTATTCATCTAAGTCTTCATCTTTCAGTAATGACCCCTTTTTGCTGTGCCCCAAATCTCGGGAACATCCTTTTCCTGTCCACCAAAATCGATTCCTCTCAGAATTTTATATGTCTTTATCATATCACCCCTATCTCTTCTGTCCCCCCAGTGTCGTCAGGTCGATTTTCCATAATGTCATTAGAACCCTAATTCATCGAGATATATTTTTCTTCCATTTGAATTAACTTGACTGGAAATTGTACAAAATAACAAATTTAAAACATCCTCTAAGTGCCTAGACATAATTCATTTTTTTAGACTTATAGGACTTTTTTTTGTTTTACAGTTATAAAGAATTTTTTAGATTTATTAAGTAAAAAAGTTACTTAAATGCTTATTTGTTTGTCTACCTCAGCCCATTTTTGGGTGATCTTTTTGGATTGACTTGGGCCTAATTTGCCTTTTTTATGGAAAATTTGAAAAAATAATAAGGTTGCCCATACTGTAGTTCCTTAGTGCTTCCTCCGATTAGCTTTAATATTTAACGATGGTAATTTGACAGTGGAAGGGCTGATCAGCTTCAAACTTAAATTTACTGAGTTATCAAGAGAAGAGTCTTCAGTTTAGCTTCCAAGCTGGTGTTTCTTATGGAAGGTTTGAACTTTAAACCTGCGTATGTCTCTTAAGGGAGGGGGGGGGTCTCCTGGACGTGGCGAAGAGGCTCCTTGGTCTAATGATTAGACCTTATGGTTTCCTTCCTCAGACCGAACCTAATTAACCCCCAATCCTCCCTTCCCTTTTCCCAAATTCTCCCCTTTCCCCCCTTTCTCCCTTCCCTCCCCGTGCCCAACACCCTCTTTTCCCCGTCCCGTTCGTAGCCTCTGGGTCCTCGCCTCTGGCATTACGGTTTCTAGGTAGGGGAAAGTGTGCCGGGGTTCGTCCAGCTCCGTGAGGCTTCTCGGTGTGGTGTAGTTTGCCGCAGAATCTGGATTATCGGGAGGCGCCCTACTCCCTTCCTGGATCTCCCGAAAGCACAGGTTGTCTTGCAGGTGATGGGTGTACTCCAAGGATCCCTGTCGGTTCTGGGAGGTGGCAGCCGAAGGAGGTAGCTTTTTTGGTGGGTTTCCGACCGCCCTCTCTTTTGTTTACTCAGTAGATGTGAGGTTGCTATCCCGAGCGCGGTTTACGCGTGAAGGGTAGGGTATAGCACGAGTTCTACCATGCTGCATGTGCACTGCTTGTGGTCTGGAGGTCCTCTCGGATGAAAGAGGAAACATGCGGCCCTTCTAGTGATTGCCCCACTGTCCCTTTTTTTCTTTCATTCTTTTTTTTTTCTTAAAAATAATAATAAGACAGAAGTTCCATCATCATGGAGTCTTCGTTCTGTGATAACCCTCCTCTTCCTTCCCAGGCCCCTTTTTATTACCACATCCTGTTCTGACCCGGCTTCGTTACTGGACCATTCCCAAACTCTACCCGGACCCCTATACCGTCTGCTGGTAACGCTTCGTCACCCACTCCAGGTGCTGAGCTCCACCCATTTCTTCTAGAGCCTCTGCCTCTTGCACGCCTATAACTATGCGTCCAACTTCCCCGAATATGGTGTGACGTTTTTCAGATCGCTCAATACCTTGGATCGGGCCACCCGCGTACTACGCCTAAACGATGTCTACTCATTCTACCCAAAATCGACCTACGCGACAACCCACTTCCTTTACACACCATGTTTACAAGTAAAACAGTGGACTAAATTCTTTTTGCTACAACCGACATCTCCAACTCCAGCCCCTTTTAAAGAACACTTTGCCAAAATATACCTTTCAACCCCTCTTCGAAGTGGTTTCGTGCAAATTTTTACAAAATTAGAATGCAGAATAAGCTCATGATCTTTCCCACATTATTTCCATTGATAACATTTAAGTCACAGTTCATTGGCACTTTACTTTCAATTCTTGCAGTGGTAAAGGTGGTTTTACGGCGTACCGTTGTAACAAGTGATTTTCTGTCTTACGGTGATATTTTGGAACAATTAGCCCTTCAGAATCTTCCTATTCTCAAAGTGGATACATATGTCCTGCCCACTCGCGAGCAGAGGCCCTTTCCCAGTAACATCGCCCTCTTAACCTTTGACTGCCGTGAACTCCCGTCCTCGGTTTATATTGTCGGCTCTTACAAAAAACGCGATTCTAAAAGCTTAGAGATCTCCAGTGAATACTAGAAAGGACTGCCCTTCTAGCATCCAGCCTGTTACTGGGTTTTCGTAACAAGTAGTCAGTATCCTTGTCCAATTATCCATTAGACTTCAGTATGATTCAATAGTGCTTCAGGATTACAACTGGTAGGCTACTAACTAGAGAAATTAAAATTTAATAAATTTATTAATCAAAAGGTATATTATCAAAGTAAATTAAATTAAAACATAGTTTAAACAAAATAATATCACTTCTCTCAAGTACAAAATTATTGTGCTGAAAGCACATATCACATTTATAATTCTTTAAGTACCGTCTGGTACACTAAAATTAATAAAATATTTCAAATATTTCAAGTAAGTATGTAAGTGTGTAAGTGCTCTAATATTCACTATCTCACGACTCGACTAGACTTATACAAGTGACTGACGAAGTCCTCACATCAACTAACTTCTTGACCGACTGGCAACCCGAACAGTCTGCTTGAACAACAAAAAATGCTAAGCCCCCAAAAGCAATGCAATAAGCGACTGCAACCAGAATCAAGAACAAGGAGAAAAATATAGCGACACTAAGTAGGGACCATCTGCAGATCCTCCACAAAAGTTTCAAAACTCCCTTACTACTGAATCTAAGTTCAGCATAAGAAAATCCCTGACTGTGATAATACACAGAAACCATACAAATTAAGTCAAAGCTATAGCTCAGGACCTGAGATGTTTCGAGTGTTTTATGAGACACACAACCTCATACAACGTCGAAAATCACTAAGTCTATACAATTTCTGTGAACAGAGTTCTACAGAACTAACAAGATAATGAGACAGACAATCTGTCTAACCCCCCAAGCGAGTCTAGAGCAACTGAATAACTTCAAGCGAGGTGAGGACCCCCCCCCCTCGATCAAAGTGATAGCTCCGTGGGTTGCTGCCCAGCGAGAAACAGAAGCCGGCAGAATAACGAGCAAAGAGCGATAATTACAGTAGTTAGACAATCAAGACTTGAACTGAGCACATAATATGTTACATCCTACCTGACAAAGGAAACTACGTCAAATAACATTAAAGATTTAGCTATTATCGCAAATAATTTAAGCAATATAAAAATTTAAATGAAAAGGCAATAATTATATATATACATAATAATCATTGCAACCATTCAGGGGTTGCAACATGGGCCATCGCCTGGAGGTCCGTAAAGTGGTCCCTACTCCACAACAGTGTCGAAATTGCTGGCGCTTTGTACACCCCACTAAATACTGCCGGTCAGGGGTGGAGTGCCCGGTCCGCTGTGCCGCAGATCATGACAATATATCTTGCAGTCTTCCCTCCACTTGTCTCAATTGCACTGAACCTCATCCTCGTTTTTTCCCGCCACTGTCTGGTCTATCCCGCCATTGTCTGGTCTATCCCGCCATTGTCTGGTCTATCGTAACGAACGAGAAATCCGTTGTCTTAAGGAGAGCGAAGGCCTTAGTCATGATATGGTTGTCTCTCGGCTTCACCTTCAGGGGAATCTTCCTCATATCTCTTATTCGCGAGTAGCTAGGAGACGTCCAACCTTAGCGGTCCCCCCTCCTACCAGCTGCTCCAGTATTGTGTCTTCTGGGGCCACCCCGTTTCTAATTCTTTTGCGGTTTACCCTCTTTAAACTCCCCGCCCTTTCCTACTCATACCTCAAATACTTCTCGCCCACTATTTCTCAGTCTGCAAGGACTCGTACACCTGCATCTTCTTCACGCCTATCACCTGCAGGGCTGAACTTGTCTCATGAGCCCAAGTCTCTTCACATTCCTCCAGTAACTTTCAATTCCCCAATAGTTTTTTCTTTTCTGTCTCGGTGCCTCGTTCTCACCTTTCCTTGACCTCTCTGAAGTCATGGTATCGGCGTCTTCCTTATCCGCTGAGACACTTGGCGCTATCTCCGACTATATTGCGAGACCAAACCCTTGATGGACAACGGGGCTCCCTCTTCTACCCCTTCTTATTTTTCCCGACACTCGCACCAGTCCCTTCTCCTTCACAGCATTCTGATTCCTTCTTGCCTACACCTTTTTCCGTTGCCTCCACACATTGACTTCACTGACCCAAAATTTTATTTATCGCTTCTTGTTTTTGACATACCTGTCCTTTGTGAGAATTACTTATTTACAACGGAATATTTGTGGCCTCAAGGGTAATCGGGGAGAGCTCCTGGTGTTGCTCTCCAGTTTTCCCCAGTATGTGTCGGTTACAAGAACCCCCGAATTCGTTCAGCTGCTATTCTTCCGTTTTGGCTATGTGCGTTGCATTCTTCTGATCCCTTTCCTGATGAATCCCTTTAAAGAGAGTGCGCTTCTTGTGCGCGTAGGTATACCGTATCAACAGGTCTTTGTTCGTTCTCTGCTGTATTAACTGTACCCGTATTTATTTGCACAGTTTTTTCTCTCTATATCTCTCCCCTTCCCGTGCATTCTGTATCTCGATATAGCGTTCTTGATGTCTTCTCTACCACCGCCCATCTTGTTAGGTGATTTACGCTCGCCGTCATCTTTGGGGGGGGAAGGGGGTCACTATTGGGTCTCGTGGTGATCATTGGGGGCTTTTCACTTTTTATCCTCTTCATGTTTTAAATACGGGTGCTCCAACCCATTTTGACTCTCGCACTCAGTCCCCCTCTTGCATTGATCTTTTTACATGCTCCTCATCAATTGCACTTGACGCTTGGTTTGTTCTCCCCCGTTTTCCACGACAGTGATCACTTTCCTTTTCTTACTTCTACTATGTATTACCGACCGCCTCGTAGCCCCCGTTGACAATTTAGACGAGTAAATTTGGGCTTTTTAAATTTCATCTTACCACCTTTTGTTAGGACCCTCCTTCGTCGTCTGTTGATAAGCTGGGTGCACCGTTTTCGACCTTAGTTTTGACTGCAGCATCACGTTCTATACCTCAAAGCTCAGCAAGCATTCTCGGACATGCGTACCCTGGTGGTCTCCTGCGTTGCCCGGCAGTGCCTTTGAAACGTACTGCGGGGGCCGTTATCGATATAATGGGACCTCAGATCGTCTTTTGAATTTTAAGCGGCAAAAGCAGTTTGCTCGCCGCGTCACACGCGACGACAAACGCACTTGTTAGCAAGACTGCGTGCTATCATTACCTCGTCTACCACTATGTTTGCGGTTTGGAAGAAGGTACGGAAGTGTGTGGGAAGTACACCTGGACCCAGCTCCTGTTTTGCGGGTTTTCTGGTGTTATGTTGCGGACCTCTTGAAGTTTCCACGGAAATGCGGAACTATCTTGTCCGTGTCTCCTGGACACGGACAGAGGTTCCACTGTACATTGAGTACCGATGTTTTTCGGAATATTTTGGCACACCGATGGAAATAAGACACAATTGTTCTTTTTTAGTTATCTTAAGTAAACTACACTGCTGGTGTGTTTTGTTAATTACTATGTAACTGTATTTGTATGTTTGTATATATCCCTATTTCTCGTTGCATTCATTATTAGTGTATCCTAGAAAAAATAAGAAGTCAATTTCCTCCTAGTCAGGAGAGAAAACATTGATCCATCAACACTGGGTTTGTACTATCCCCTGTAAGTTGTGACAGAATATACGTAGGGAAACACAGGAAAGTTTGAAATACGTATCACGGAACACGTAAATGTATGTAGGAACAAAACCTTGAACAATGCCTGTGTACATCACCGGAATTTCCCCCCAACTAACTGATGAAATTTAAAGACGCCCACTATTGATCAAAACCCAATTTCCCTAGATTCAAATGCCTTGAATCATCATTTAAACCCCTGTTTCTAACACAAACTAAAGGCAGCTTTGTCATCTCTGAAGTACTAGCAAGGGAAATTTTTCTCAAAGCAATAAACCCTGCCATCACAAAGCGCTACTGCTACTACTATTACTACTACTGCTACTACGCTATCACAACAAGTACTACTACTACTACTATCACCACAAGCACTATCATTACTACTACCTATAATGATTATATTATGTTTTGCACCTTACTGTGTACCTATACATAAGTCTGTGTGTCCCTGTAATTTATGTAACGGCTTGACAAAGCTCCTGGAGAGCGAAACGTTGCCACACTAAAATATCACATTAGTTGCACTTCTGTCCCTTTACCTAACATATTGTAGGTAATTCTTCCAACATTATTACATAAACCAAATTATTCCCAGCGTTGGAAAAAAAAGACGAATCAATGCAACGCGGATTGCTTTCTCAACAAGGTGCTTTTAGGCGAGGAGAACTGAAAATGAAGCTTTAACCTGGGTCATTACACAGTACCTTATGCTTCAGCTAAAAGAGGAAAGCCTTTCACCGATGGAGATCTGATCAAAGCGTGAATGAAGGAAGCTCCGAGGAGTTTTTGCCCAGAAAAAGCAAATCTGTTCAAATCCTCACTCTTGCACCATATACGTTGCTCGTAAATTTAAAGGGTATAAGAAGCAATATATTTCATCAAAATGCAGACAAAGAAAGAAACTTTTTAGTTTCATTCTCTTGCACTTGATGAATTGAATGATATGAGTGACACATCGCAATTTCTGGTATTCGTCCGTGGCGTCGACAATTAATTAGCATCAACGCATAGCAAAGCACAACACAGGAAAGATACTTCAAAGAATTAAATTAAACTTTATAATAGCTAAGAGGGGAAAAACAGGAAAGACTAGCTCACAAAGAAAAAAAAATACATGAAAGACTAGCTCGCGAAGAGAAAGACTACAGGCAAGAAAAAAATCAGAGAAGACTACTCCAGAAGAGAAACAAAACAGGAAAGGATAGCTAGAGAAGACAGAGTTCAGGGGAAGAAGGGGCCTTCAAAATCAAGGAATTGAAGAACAAGCTAAGCAGAGGGAATCAGAACAGTTAACATTGGAGTTAGAAGCCAAGAAGATAGAACTAAGCTGAAAATAACGGTACTAGCACCCTACCCACAAATCAAATTTTGAATGCCTCAAATACCACCTTTCACAGAACAGTATGACATCTAGGCAATTTTAAACCCGATTTGAGAACACTGCCACTCTATGTATCTGACCATCACATGTATGGGCTACTAGGCTTGCGCACTTCTGTTGGTATCAGCTTAAATGTATATTCTACTTTTCCTTCTGAGGTAATAACAAATTAAGCTACTAAAGAAAGCCATAATTTACTCTTTCAAGGGAAAATACTCATCATTACAGGTCAGAGTTTCTTCATGATAGAATAACTCCAAATCAAAATTACATCCAGTATTTAATAACTCTTTTCAGACTGTTTGATTCTTTGATTGATAGCGCTGAAGTCGACCACGACTTCGACTCATTACGACGCCTGATGGAAAGGGATCAAGTCCTTTCGTCTGTAACCTTTCATTTACAAATATATATAAAAGAACAAAAAAGTTCACACATCTTCGGAATGGCACAATACCCAGACATATTGTGTTTTTGTGCGCATAATAACTACCCCAAGGAAACCCTAGCAGATATAAATTTGTTGTGCCAAGCAAACTGAGGGGGCCCCAAAAACCCTTTTTGCCTAAGAATTTTCCCCGGACTTCACGATTTTATCTTTCACTGTAATGAATTTGGACATAAAAAGTCAAGAATGTGCCAAGAGGAAGCGTGAGAATATCGGGAAGTGTTTCACAGAAGCTAATATTAACGCAGCTTTAGTTAAGGTACTCTTAATGGAATGAATGTTTTTGCCAATTCTTAGAGATACTGGATGTTCCTGTATTGTTATCTCTAGTAAGCTTTTCCCTAACTTAGATTCTTCACGGTATAAAATTATTAAATTAAATTATAATTATGTTAGCTTTCTCACAAATTGGAAGAACTATGTGGTTTCTATGGTAATAATGCCGATTTACTCATCCATTTGCTAGGGTTGCAGTGGATAAGTTGGTCCTATCACTTCTGGTTCATCAGGAGGTCATAAATACATTTTGACTATGACTGGCTATGCGTCCTAGCTTCCCAGAAGCGTACGTCAGAGAAGTTGCAGAAAAGTGACTATTTTTTCACGGGTAGGTATACCCAGGGAAATTCTTTCTGATCAAGGAACACAATTTATTTCTGAATTAATGTCAAGTTATCAACTTGTGGGTGTTAAACTCCGTTACATCCAAATTGTAACGGAAGAGTGGAATGACAACATGCTATCCTAAAGTCAATATTAAAGAAACTTTGTTTCCTTAAGCAACTGACTGGTAAAGTTCTACCATGTGCTCTTGTAATGCGTAGATTCCAGTGATTCACTTGGACATTCCCCTTCGAATTGCTTTATGGGAGACAAGCTCGTGAACCTCTATTTATCTTGAATGAACTGTGGTCCAAATATATTAAAACTGAAGTTCAAAGCACTTATCAGTTTTTTTTTTTAGATCTGAGAGAAAGATTAGAAGAAACCGCTGATTTAGTTGTCAAGAACTTGAATATTTCCATGGAAACATACAAGACCTATATTGACCAAAAGAGTTCCAAACGTAAATTTAATATTGGCGATGAAGTTTTAGTTCTTTTACCAGATAAATCCAACAAATTGTTAATTTCCTGGAGCGGACCGAATAAAATAGTAAAGTTCTGTAATGAGGTAGATTATCTCCTGGATGTCAAGGGTAAAGAACGAATGTAACATGTCAGTATTTTGGAACTGTTCCACCGTAGAGAAGTTATTCTTCGTTGAAACTCCTTCGATGAAGATATTTTGTCTTACAGCTTAGTTAACAGTCATGATTCTCGTGAATGTAAAGTTTGTATTATAGACCACGAGTCTCGCACAGAATCGAAGGAACTACTTGATAACTTAACTGTTGATTCTACAACTAATAACTCAAACATCAACATCAAGAGTGAACTATCTAGTAAACAAAAGTCTCAAGTAAATGCCTTAGTAAATACCTCTTCTGACATATTCACAGATATCCCAGGACTTACCACTACCGTTGTATACAAGATTGATTGTCAGCTCATGAACCAGTAAGACGGAAAATCTATCCTGTTACTGTTCACTTACGGAAAACATTTGATAACGAAGTTGACAAACTCTTAAAGTTAAATATCATTGAACCTTCTAAATCAGCTTTCTGTTCAGCAGTTGTCATGGTTAAGAAATCAGACAATTCTTACCGACTGGCTCAAGATTTTCGTTATTAAATGTTATCACTAAATGGGACGTTGAGCCCATGTCAGTAATCGATCATGACTTGTATAAATTCCATGACTAAATTTTTCTCTGAATTAGACATCTCACAAGCGTACCATCAAGTGTCATTACACCCAGACTCTAAACCATACACTGCTTTCCCTACTCATAAAGGACTAATACAATATCGCACAATGTCTTTCGGCTTGGTCACCGCGCGTGCCACGTATATCCGGCTTATGAGAACAGTCCTTTCTGACCTCAAGAATGTTTCAGTGTATTTCGATAATATTTACATCATGATTCATGTCTGGGAGGATCATCTTACTACACTGTCACTTGTTTTAAAAAGACTAAGAGCTCATGACCTTACAATCAAACCACAGAAGTGTTTTCTTAGCTATTTCAAGGTACAATACCTCGGGTTTATTATTTCTGACAGTAATTTATCACCTCTTCCTAACAAGACGAAACCAGTTCTAGAAAGCTCCTTCCCAACTACAAAACAAAATTGCTAAGAAGCTTCCTTGGGCCAGTAAATTTCAAAAGAGAATTTTTGTACACAAGTTAAAAGGTCTGACTTCCATTCTCACAGACTATTTAAAAAGTATGCAAAGGAACCTCTTGTTTGTTCTGAAGAGGCTGTAGAAAACTTCGAACAAAGTAAAGAATACTTTCCAATCCTCCTGTTCTAAAATTACCAGTTATTAATAAAGTCTTTTGTCTCCAAACGGATGTCTTCCATTCAGGACTCGGGGCTGTTCCACTACAGTATTATGATGAGATTCAATTCCCTATATCTTCCACCAGTAAGAAGCTTCTGCGAGGGAAGAAAGATACTCCACTGTGGAGAAGAAATGTTATACATTGGTATGGGGTGTAAGTGGGTTCAACTACTACTTATATGGAAAACCCTTTGTGCTAGAAACAGATCACAAGCCACTGATGTACCTCAGAAAACCACTTCTCAGATTGGCTGAACAGAGGGTGTACATAGTACTTTTCCCTCTGTAACTTAACATACTGCCTCCGACTATAAGTTTAGGAAAGGGGATATTTTGAGGAAAAAAAAATAAAAAAAGTGGGAGTTACGGTTGTTCAGACACCCAGGAACCACTAGCGTGTTACCGCCCACTCTTCCATCTAGTGGGCAGAGGCTAAACTTCAGTTCCTAGCGTCTGAGTTGCTTTAATTTCTATTCCTGGTAGTATTTAACCTTACCTGGTGTGGGATGAAGTTTGGAGGAGGAATAACTTCACCTCAACTCTTCTCATGTCAAGTTAGGTGATCTACCAGGAGTATTTCTGTTCATTGATACTAATTTTCCTGGTTACACGTCATGACATGGAAGTAGAATACAGCCTTTGTCTTTCTTCAATGGCATACTTATTTAAAAACTTATTACCAGTGTTTTCTTTATTATCAGCTCTGCTGCTGACCTGGTCAACAGGGTCTAGACGCTAGTTATGGAGCAAGGATCCCGTCTACAGGATGTAGTGGAGGGATTACGACTCCTCACCTCTAAAATCTGAATTGTGGTGATACAACCAATGTGACAGGATTTTAGAAACATGGGACGACACCGCTAACCAGGATACCAATCCCATTTCTTCTAAACATCTAGAAGACCATTCCTGGGCATAAGATTCTCCTTGTCCCAACATCCTATGGGGAACCACAGCGGCCATATTTATTTTATTTATTTTTAATTAAAATCCTTAGAAAAAACATAATTAATATCCCATCAAGATATTCATTTGTTATTTTTTCCTTTCTTTTGTTCAATAGGAAGGCTTTTCCCCTGACACTGGTAGCACAGAAAGGACCAGTACACGGACACACAGAAGAACAAATATAGTTCAGTTAACAGAGAAGAACAGTACAGTAACAGAAAAGAACCAGTACAGTACACAGAAGAATGAGGTTACAGTAACAGATACGACCAGTAACAGAAAATTAAAACAAAAGAACGGTTAGAGTGCAGTTTACAGAAATGCAGTTACAGTAGCAAAGAAAAAATGTACAGAAACAGAGAGCTGAAACAATAAGGTTTTGACAGTACGGGGATACCTTTCTGGGATCACGGGTATACCTTTCTGGGATCACGGGGATACCTTCTGGGAATCACGCATGATTATAATTAATCCAGACCTTACATTTCACTGCCTCTGCTGCTGCCTCTATATTAAACTGGAAGAAAGCCTTTACTGATTGAAGACACCTAACTGTTGGGTTTCTCATCCAGCAAACACCCACGGTATTGTCCCGGCCCGGGTTCTTTTCCAGAGACCTTACGTTATGTTTGGAAATACCAGACATGTGTACCAGGAGACCTGTCATTTCACATCGCCTCAACGACTCTCAAAACATATATTACTGCCATTTCTAGTTGTTGCAAATGTTATCTCTGTTGTGTTAATCAAAATAAGAACAATATTTTTATTAATGTTATTTTTTATTAATGTTGAACTCCGAGTGAATATGAACGGTGAATGGCTCCTATGGAGGGCTGGACTGGAAATAATACCACCCTGGTAGGACTCTTTTGAATCCAAATTAACAAATCTTGAATTATAATAACATTAATAATTTTGCGACACTGTCAGCCTCAGTGTTATCTCTCGAGTTACCAGAACCCTTGCACGTGGAGGCCAGTGGTTCGTCTTTAAGGTCCGCCCCCCCCCTCGCCTTTCCCCGGTTCATGTGTCCAGGAATTTCATCCGTGGGCCCCCGGATGTCTCCCCTTCCTCATTACCTAAGGTCAGCTCTCCTCTCTCTTCTTGCCTTCAGCCTCAGCCTTCCCTAGGGTTATGTATCCAGGAATTCATCCGTCGCCGCCGGATGTTTCCCCTTTCTCACTTTCCCCAAGGTCAGCCTCATCCAACCTGTTATTCATGCCTACCAGGTTCATGTATCCAGGAAAACATCCGTCTACCGCCAGATGTCTTCCCTTCCCCACTTCCCCAAGGTCAGCATCAACTGCATGTATTCATTCTTTCCCAAGTTCATGTATCCAGGAATCCATCCGTTCGCTCCCGGATGTCTCCCCTTCCCACTTACCAAGGTTAGCCTCAACTGCTGGTTTTCTTGCTTTCGGAGGTTCATGTATCCAGGAATCCATCCGCTCGCTCCCAGATTCTCCCCTTCCCCACTTACCCAAGGTTAGCCTCGACAACAAACCTTCCCAAGTTTATGTATCCAGGAATCCATCCGCTCGCTCCCCCAGATGTTCTTCCCTTCCCCATTACCTAAGGTCTGCGAGTTTAGGTCAGTGCCTTCCCCGGATTCAGTGTCTCCCAGGGAGTCCACTGGATGTACACTCAGGTGGAAGGAAATCCTTTCCCACTTCCCCAAAGGCAGCGGTATCTTGCTTTACCCAGGTTCATGTATCCAGAATCGATCCGTCTACCGCCGGATGTCTTCCCTTCACCACTTACCCAATGTCAGGCCTCAACTGTGGTATTCGATTGCCTTTCCAGGTTTATGTATCCAGGAAATCCATCCGTTCGCTCCGGATGTCTCCCCTTCCCCACTTACCTCAAGGTCAGCCTGAACTACACCTTCCCCAAGCTCATGTTCAGGAATCCATCCGTTCGCTCCCGGATGTTTCCCCTTCCCCACTTACCTAAGGTCGGCGGTGCCTTCCCCGGATCAGTGTCTCCAGGAATCCACTGTGTCACTGATTTGGACTCCCTTCCCCACTTCCCCAGAGTCAAGCGGTTTCCACCCTCAGTTGACCTTGCTGATGGAAATTGGTTTGTCTAGTGGTCTACGTAGAGACTGTCCAGGTGAGGGTGGAATTAGGGGGGACACACAGTTAAACTGCGTGCAGTAATTACATCCACCAAGACAGCCTGGGAACCGTAGACGTGGACGAGACGAAGCTCGTACACAGACTCGGCCACTCTGGGCTAATTAATTTCAATTTTGGGGAATTCCTCTTATGTTACACTATGAATTTATACTGAGGAATAAGTTTTTTTTTAACTTATTTAGCAGTTTAAATATGGTTTTGTGAGCGACATTCTATGTGAAATATGTAAAAATATATAAAGGATTGAAACAGTTTTGAGACACTAGTACCATTACTCCGCTGCTGTCTTCCTGAACAAGTACTTCCATGATCCATTGTGTGCCTCCATGTTTATCCCTGCCTTGTCCTCCAGTTTTTTCACTAATCTCTTGTGTGGAACTTTGTCAAACGCCTTCTTACAGTTATGACAAATGCAAGATACCCACACCCTCTTCTCTCTCAAGTCTTACTGCTGTCACCCTATCATAGAACTCCAGTAGATCTGTGACACAGGATTTTCCGTCGGTGGTGTTCCAACCACTCTTCTCCCATGATAATCTTCTCCATGACATTGCATACTATGTGTCAGTGGCACGGTCTATTGTTTGGGGCGTCATGTTCGTTCTCCTTTCTTAAAAATTGGGACCTACATTTGCTGTTTTTCCATACCTAGGTGTGTGTGTTGTGTTGTGTGTGTGTGTGTGTGTGTACTCACTAATTGTACTCACCTATTGTGGTTGCAGGGGTCGGGGTGGGAGAGGATCTCAGCTCCTGGCCCGCCTCTTCCACTGATCGCTAACTGGATCTCTCTTCTCTCTGCTCCTGAACTTGTCATTACCTCTTATTAAAAACTATGTATGGTTCCTGCCTCCATACTTCACTTGCGAGGCTTATTCCACTTGATGACAACTCTATGACTGAAGAAATACTTCCTAACGTCCCTGTGACTCGTCTGAGTCTTCAGCTTCCAGTTGTGACCCCCTTGTCCCTGGTGTCCCCTCTCTGGAATACATCCTATCTCTGTCCACCTTGTCATTCCCCGCAGTATCTTGTATGTCGTTATCATGTCTCCCCTGACCTTCTGTCCTCCAGCTGTCGCAGTCCGATTTCCTTTAACCTTTCCTTACGTATACGACATTCACTGGAGCTCTGGGACTAGCCTGTTGCAAACCTTTGTACTTTCTCTAATTCTTGACGTCTTGCCAGGGTGGGTTCCGACTGGTGCTGCATATCCAGTATGGGCCTAACATACACAGTTACAGTGCTTGAACGTTTCCTTATTAAGTATGGGAACGCTATTCTCAGGCTTGCCAGGCCCCGTATGCTGCAGGCGGTTTTTGGGTTGTGTGTGCCCCCGGGTGATGTGCTCGGGTTATGGTCACCCCAAGGTCTTTCTCCCTGAGTGGGGTCTGTAGTTTTTTCCCACCTACCATTTTCTGCTGCGGCTTTTTTTCCCCCTCCCCAACTTATACTTTGCTTTTGGGCGGGATTGAATTCGAGAACCCAGTTACGGGCCACATGTCCACCCTCCCCCAGGTTTTTTCCTCCCCACCCCGGCCGATTTAATTCTTCTCATAAACTTCATCATCTGCAAACGGGACACTTCAATCTTTTCCCTTTCCATCATGTCTTTTCAAAATAAAAAAAAATACACGGCCCCAAAAAACTGACCCCGTGGGACCCCGCTCGAAACAGGCGCCCACTGTGATACCTCTTCACTACCATGCTCTTGCTGCCCCCCCTGTCATATTCCCTTTTCCATTCGTGCCCTTCCTTTTAAAGTGTGCCTGATCCTCCACTTTTGCACTAATCTCTTGGGGGAAATGTGTCAAAGGCCCCCTGCAGTCTGGAAAAAAGCAATCTACCCAACCCTCTCTCTCGTGTCTTACTTCTGTTCCTTGTCATAAAAATCCAAGGTTTGGATACAAGATTTGCCCTTTCCCTGAACCCATCTGGTTTTTTATTTTAACTTGTTCCTTTCCGGTGTTTGACCACTCCCCCGATAATCTTCTCCATGACTTTGCACACAATCATTTAGAGACACAGGGCTTTTTTAGGCCTCGTTCTGTTTCCCTTTCTTAAAAAGGGGACTACATTAGCGTCTTCCATTTTTTCAGAGTTTTCCCAGTTTTTAAGGGATTGTTTAAGATTTGGTTTGAGGCACACACATCATCCTCTGCTCCTTCTTTAAGGACCCCTGGGGGAGTTGTCCGGTTTCCCTCGCCTTGAGGTGTCAAGGCACTTAAGAGCTTCTTCACCTCCTCCTCATTGTTCGTATGTCATCCAACATTGTTGATATCCCTTTGATCTCCCTTCTGTGCTGTCCCTTCCCACAGTCCTTCCGTCTCACTGTAAAAACTTCCTTAAATCCCCTGTTCAGTCCTCCATACCTCCGATATTTCTTGTGATTCTCCACCTTCGTTCCCTTTAAATTTATCACCTGGTCTTTGCGTTGTCTTCCTCCCGATGTGGCTAACAACGTTTTGGGGCATCCCCTTGATTTTCGTTTATGTCATTTTTTACACTGGCGTACTCATTCCTGGCTCTGCGACGATCTCCCCATTTTGTGTTTCTTGCTTCTGTATTTTTTTCCCTTCTTATTTCACTTTTTTTGGCCCCCTTCACCGTCGGGTAAACCAGGGGTTTTTGGTTTCCCTTTTCGCTCCCGAGGTCTCCCTTCCTCACTTACTAAGGTTCACGAGTTAGGTCAGTGCCTTTCCCCCAGATCAGTGTCTCCAGAGTCCACTTGGTGTCACCTCAGGTGGAATCCCTTTCACTTCCCCAAAGTCAGCGGTATTCTTGCTTTACCCAGGTTTCATGTATCAGGAATCGATCCGTCTACCGCCGGATGTCTTCCCTTTACACTTACCCAAGGTCGCCTCAACTGCTGGTATCTTGCTTTCGCGAGGTTCATGTTCCAGGAATCCCATCCGTCGCTCCCAGAATGTCTTCCCTTCCCCACTACCCAAGGTTAGCCTCAACAACAACCTTCCCCAAGTTTATGTATCCAGGAATCCATCCGCTCGCTCCCGATGTCGTCCCTTCCAGCACTTACCTAAGGTCAGTGCTTCCCGGATCAGTGTCTTCCAGGAGTCCACATATGTGTCACACTTCAGGTGGAAATCCCTCTCCCCTTCCCAAAGTCAGCGGTATTCTGCTTTACCCAGGGTTCAAGTATCCAGAATCGATCCTCTACCGCCGCTGTACTCCCTTCACCACTTACCCAAGTCAGCCTCAACTGCTGGTATTCCATGCATTTCCCAGTTTATGTATCCTGGAATCACATCCGTTCCGCTCCCGGATGTCCTCCCCATCCACTTACCTAAGGTCAGCCTCAACTACAACCTTCCCCCAGCTCCATGTATCCAGAAATCCTCCGTTCGCTCCCGGATGTTCCCTTCCCACTTAACCTAAGGACGGCGGTGCCTTCCCCGGATCAGTGTCTTCCAGAATCCACTTCTGTGTCACTGTGGAGTGACTCCCTTCCCCACTCCCCAGTGTCAGCGGTTTCCACCCTCAGTGACCTTGCCTGAATGAAACTTGGTCTTGTCTATGCTGGTCTACGGTAGTGACTGTCCAGGTAGGTGAATTACTGGAGGGGACACACAGTAAACTGCGTCCATAATTACATCCACCAGACAGCCTGGAACCTAGACCAGCTGGACGAGACGAAGCTCGTAACACAGCTCGGGGGCCACCTCGGGGGCTAATTAATACAATTTTGGAATTCCCTCCCTATGTACAAACTATGAAGTTATACAAGAACAAGATTTTTTTAACTTATTTAGTAGTTTAAATGCGTTTGGTGAGCGACATCTTTGTGAAATATGTAAATATATAAAGATGGACACTTTAGAGACAACTAGTGGAGGACTTGGTCCGTGTGTAACGTAGTTAATTAGCATAATGAATGTAAATCTAACGTGTTATTTTATAATTGGTGTCATATTACCTGTTCTTGTGTGTTCACGAATGTCATGTGTACATGTTAATATGTTATGAAAAAGTATCAAATTCAATCTCCAAAAATTTCCTCGATGAAAACTGTCACAAATTTAATAATAAGAGCTATTCGGTGTTTTTCGTAAATGAATTGAAGGTCGGATATATACATACCTGCGCGCACACATATATGTGTGTGTGTTTATATATACAGAGTTTTACAAATGGTTAAAAAGCTCTTTAGAGTGACACTGGTCTACATGACGGCTTACTCTGTATATACTGTCGTCTGAGCAAAGGGTACAATGACATCACAGCGTCTTAAGACCACAGTGACATCACACAACATTTAACTAACACCAGTTTTTTTGTGTAAATCTTTACCGTCGTTCGTGGCATATTATAACTTAATCAACACTATTGCTCCCAAAACATTTGCTAGATTAAATACATTTTTCACTCTGTAATTTTTAATCAACCATATAAACCACCTAAGAGTTTGCTTCCCATTATAGAATGATTTTTCACTTGGTATTTCATTGTTTACACATGATGCATATATTAATTTCCTTTCATAATTCACACTCCTTCTTTGGTACGTATTATTTTGTCTTTTCATCATTTCATCCCATCATATTTCTACACACTTATGGTCAACAGTCTTATTCCATTATAATTATTACATTCTTTAAAGTTTTTCCCTTTTCCTTTTATAAACATTAGAACAAAATCATTAGTATTCCAGACCTTTATTACAACTGCCTCACAAACTTCAATCTTTAATCATTCTAAATTTCACAGTTTTTAATCTTCTTGATCATTCCTTTTATCTGACTGACTAACTGTTGACAGCATAGTCACCAGGCTGACGCATAGCAGCCAGGCTACGCAGAGTCAGCCAGCTGACAGCTGTACCACGAACGTGCTCTTCTTTATTGTGAATTATTATGTAGCTCCATATAAGTTTTCTTCTGATGTTTACTTTCACTTTCATCTACACATACACACACTACAAACACACTACTACGGTACACCCATATATATACATGTGTACCCGTTCTCATAAGCATATCTGCAACTCTCTCCGCACTGTTTAAATTAATGAATCTATATAATATGTACGAAAAATTAAGAAAATTCTTGATCATGTATTTAAATTTTCTTAAAAACTGGAATGAGGGTTACAATATTTTGAGAAATATTTTGGAAAAGGATATACATTCTGTTGAAGAAGTATTAACTTCAGAACTTGACTTTAAAACAGAGATATTCTTATAAAATTATCTTAATAATCATTTATTTTTAATTAGAATTAATTATACATAATTCTCTCATGGGGAGCCTGCATACGACCGTGTGCGTGCTCGCGGCGGGGTCTCCTTCCATAGCGTGAAATAAGAAACATTATTCGATAAATGGGCTGGTGGGGAGAGTAGGGAGGAGAGGGAGGGTAATCGGGATGAACTCTATCAGATACTCTCATCTTGAGGCAGGAGCTCTAGTAGGAGGAATGTGAATAGAGCTACTGGAGATGTGTAAGGATAATTTGTTGGGTGGGATGGGGAAACTAAACATGGCAATGTAAGTATGTAGGTGGTTTGAATGTATCCCTGAAGGGTGTTATGGACTGTGATTATCTAGGTTAAACATCTATTACACACTGAATGTGTGGGGTGCAATAGTGCAGAGATATATGACTCACTGAATGTGTGGTGTACAGGTTGCAGAGATATATGCATATGCTGTAAAGTAAATGAAAAAGATAAACTGTATGAAGGGAACTATTGAATGAAGGAGATGTTTCACAGTTTCAAAGTTCCTCTCTGCTTATGTGTTTTTTTCACCACCATCGTTGTGTTGTGATGTTGTATAAAGTCCTGTCTGATACACAAGAGTTAATAACACTGTATGTAAGCCGGTCCTGGGAAATGACCTGAGAGAAAACGTATTGACAGGATTTCTTTTCTAGATTCTGTTGGTAGAATCATTTTATAAGACTGGACGCTATATGAGATTACTACTGGAAGGACTTTTACCACAGACTTTTAAGTAGAAGACCTCCGGTAGGTTTTCTGTTTGGAAATAGTTTTGGCAAGACTCTATTGGTAAAAGACTTTAGGTAGCGATTCTTTGTAACGTAAAAGATGACTAAAACGGGGACTCCGAAATCGTAATGGCACGATTGCAAACAAACCAAACCGACGGCGGATTTAACCCGCGGTCAGAGAGTCTCAAATCCCGCCGTGGTATGTTTGGTTAAATGAATCAAGTCAGAGGTTTTACAGTGACATATAAAACATGTATTAAACACACACAACATGAAAGTAACTCATAAACATATCATAACAATAAAAAAGTATAGTGACACAATCATTAGAGAAATCATAAGTAAAATTGAACATAAACAGTGTAAGTGACAAATAACTAAGTACAATCACACACAATACATGTAGTGAAAATAAATTAGTGCAATAACACATAAAAAAGCTAACAACCAACCACATAATTACACACAAAAATATATTGTAATATAAAACAGTAGCAATACACAGAAACAAGTACAAAACAATACCAAATTCCAGTACAGTACAATAACACATACGACCAGAACAGTGCAATACACACAATATCATAACAGAACAGTTAAAGGAGAGGGGGGGGGGGGGAGTGGGGGGGGGGGGCAGTAACACCAGAGATCGTACGGTAGAGAAACAAAAGACCAGCACAGTACAATAACACAAAAAGTCATGCAGTACAATAACACAGAAGACAGAAAGCAACAATAACAACGGAAGACCAGTACAGAATAATCACGGGGATGACCAGTATATCCATAACACCCAGACAAGTACAGCACCATATCGCAGAAGACAAGTGGAGTACAATAACCACAGAGGCCAGTACAGTACAATAACATAAAAGACCAGTACAAGTGCAATGACACAGAAAAAAAAAAAAAACAAGGTGTAAAAAAAAAAAAAAACAACAATAACACAAAAACCAGTACAGTGCAATAACACAAAAGACCAGTACAGTACCATAACACAGAAGACCAGTACAGTAAAATAACAAACAAGACCAGTACAGTAACACAGAAGACCAGAACAATAACACAGAAGACCAGGTACAGTACCAAACACAGAAGACCAGTACAGTACAATAACACAGAAGACCAGTACAGTACAATAACACAGAAGACCAGTACAGTACAATAACACAGAAGACCAGTACAGTACAATAACACAGAAGACATACAGTACAATAACCCAGAAGAGCGTACAGTACAATAACACAGAAAACTAGTACAGTACAATACCACAGAAGAAAAATAACAGTGCAATAACACAGAAGACCAGTACAGTCACAATAACACAGAAGACCTTACAGAACAATAACAAAGAAGACCATACAGTACAATCACACAGAGACCATACAGAACACTAACACAGAAAGACCAGTTACAGTACAATAACAACAGAAGAACCAAGTACAGTACAATAACACAAAGACCAGTACCGGTACAATAACAACAGAAGACCAGTACAGTACAATACCACAGAAGACCAGTACAGTACAATAACACAGAAGACCAGTACAGTACAATAACACAGAAGACCAGTACAGTACAATAACACAGAATAACAAGTACGAGTACATCAACACAGGAAGACCAGTAACAGTACAATAACACAGATGAACTAACAGTAACTGTAACACAGAAGACCAGTGCAGTATAGTAAAACAGAAGACAGAAGAGTACAATAACACAGAATACGACTACAGTACAGTAACACAATGGACCAGTAAGGTACAGTAACACAGAACACCGAACCTTACGATAACACAGAGGACTACACAGGTACAGCAAGACAGTGGACTAGTACAGACACGAAGACGAATACAGAACAGTTACCAGAAGACCATACAGTACAATAACACAAAAATACCAGAACAGTACAGTAACACAGAAGACCAGTGCAGTACTATAACACAGACGAGCTATACAATTTCATTACCACAGAAGACCGTACAGTTCAGTAACACAGAACAACTACTACAGTACGTAACACAGAAACCATTACAGTACAAAATAACAGAGAACATACAGTACAAAAACACAGAAAACGAGGATCATACTAATCACAGAAGACCAGTGCAGAGCAATACACGAAGACCGGTACCCGTACAATAAGACAGAGGACCAGTACCAGTACCAATACCCAAAAGACCAGTATAGTACAATAACACAGAAATATACAGTACAATAACGCTGAAAAACCAGAATTACAATTAACACAGAAACCAGTCAGTTTCACTAACACAGAAGACAAGTACAGAACAATACACAGAATACCACTCATAACATTAACAGAGGACTAGTAAGTACCGTAACACAGGCGACCAGCACAGTACACCAACACATACAATAAACACAGAAGACTAATAACAGTACACTGCACATAAACCAGCGCAGTACAGTAAAATATCACAGAAGACCAAATACAGTACAATAACACAAAGACCAGTACAAACAATACACCAGAATTACCATAACGGTATACGACCACACATACACTAACACAGATCAATAAGGTTTAACAACCCAGAGACCAGTAAGTATAATACACCAATACCAGTGCATACAGTAACGGTAAGGCAAGGACCCGTAAGGTACAGAAACACACAAGACCTGGGGGGTTTAAAAACACAGTACAATAACAAAAAAGACCAGTACAGTACAGGCAACACGGGATACCAAGAAGTCATAATCAGAGACTGGCAATACAGTTCATTAACACAGAAGACCAGTAGAGTACAATAACTAGAAGGCCAATACAATAACAATAACACAGATGACCAGTACAGAACAAAAACACAGAATACAAGTAGAAATACAAAAGACAGAAGACCAGTATATTACAATAAGACAGAATACAGTACGTAACACAGAACATCATTACAGTACAATAACGCAGAAAATCAGTACAGAACATAACACAGAAAGACCAGAATAGTACAATAACTCAGAGTACACCATACAGTACAATGACACAGTAGACTAGTCAAAGAATAACACAAGAACATACATTACAATAACGAGACTAGCAATACAGTCTCACTACACTGAACACCAAGTAACTGTACAATAACACAGAATACCAGTACAGACAGTACACACAGGAACAGTTTCAGTACGTTACACAGAGACCACTACGGTTCAATAAACATAAACACCCAGAAGCGTACCATAACACAGAGGCCCAGTACAATAACGCCAGGAGACAAGTAAGTTACAATAACACGGAAGACCAGAACATAACAATAACACAGAAGACCGTGCGATACAGTGACACAGAAAAACAGTACAGCACAAAAACTCCAAGAAGACCAGGACCAAGAGAGAGGAGTGGTGGACTGCATTTTTCCAGGACTCAAGGAAAGCCTTCGACACAGTTCCCACAAGAATTAATGCAGAAGCTTGATGATCAGGGGCGTATAACGGGAAGGGCACTGCAATGATCAGAGAAGACCAGACAGGGAGGCAACAACGAGTCATGGACGTGAAGAAGGTATCACAGTAGCGCTTGGGACGACGAGGGTCCCACAGAGTCAGTTTCTAGGACCAGTGTTATTTTTGATATATGTAATGACATGAATGAAAGGGATAGACTCTGAAGTGTCCTGTTTTATTTTTTTTTTTGTTTTTTTTTTTTTTTATGTTTTTTTTTTTTTTTTGTTTTTTTTTTTTTTTTTTTTTTTTTTTTTTTTTTTTTTTTTCTTTTTTTTTTTTTTTTTGTTTGTTTTATTTTTTTTTTTTTTTTTTGATTATTTTTTTTTTTTTTTTGTTCGCAGATTAAAGTTAAGTTGATGGAGAAGAACTTAAATCGTATGAGGATCAGGCAGGACTACAAAAGACCTGGACAGGCTGACACCTGTCCCGAAACGCTTCTCGATTTCAACCCGGCCAATGCAAAGTCTTGAAGATTGGGGAAAGGCAGAGAATAAACTGCCAGACAGAGTATAGACTAGGTGACACAGACTGCAACCTCAACTCAAGGAGAAAGATCTTGGGGTGACCATAACACCGAGCAGGTCCTCCGGAGGCACACATCACCAGATAACTGCTGCAGCATAATGGCGCCTGTAAAACTCAGAATTGCGTTCCAATACCTTAATAAGGAATCGTTCAAGACACTGTACACGTGTATGTTAGGCCCAGACTGGTGTAGGCAACACCAGTTTGGACCCACACCTGTAAAGCACGTCAAGAAGTTAGAGAAAGTACTAAGGATTGCAACAAGGACTAGTCCCAAGCTCCGGGAATGTCGTACGAGGAAAGGTGAGGGAAATCGGACTGACGACAGGGGGGGTGGGGGACAGAAGGTCAGGGGAGACATGATAACGACAAACAAGATACTGCGTGGCATAGATAAGCGGACAATGATAGGATGTTCAAAGGAGGACACAGAAACAAGGTCACAATTGGAAGTTGAAGACTCAGACGAGTCACAGGGATGTAGGAAGTAAATCTTCAGGTCCAAAAGTCCGTCAGGAAATGAATAACCTAGCATGTGACGTAGTGAGGCAGTAACCATACAGTTTTAAGAAAGGTATGACAAAGCTCAGGGTGCGCGAGAAAGAGAGACCCATAGCGATCATGAAGAGGCGGGCCCAGGAGCCTGAGTCTCGACCCCCTGCAACCACAATTATGTGAGGTACACACACACACAAATACTTATTAAAAGTAATGTGTTTAGCAGCTGGTGTCTGACGTAGTACCTAATTACTTAACCCGATGTTTGGTCAGGTAAATTTTAACTTTAATATTCTAAGTAATACCATAAAATAAAATAATTATATTTTCACTTTACATATAGTGAGATAATAGTGTTTACTTGTTTATAGTGTGATGAACTCACTGTAATCTACGTGAATGGAACTGTAGTGTGTGGACTCACGTAGCACGTGAAGCGTGGAACTGAAGTGTGTGGACTCACTGTATCTACGGTGAAGAGTGGAACTGAAGTGTGTGGACTCACTGTATCTACGGTGAAGAGTGGAACTGAAGTGTGTGGACTCACTGAATCTACGGTGAAGAGTGGAACTGAAGTGTGTGGACTCACTGTATCTACGGTGAAGAGTGGAACTGTAGTGTGTGGACTCACTGTATCTACGGTGAAGAGTGGAACTGAAGTGTGTGGACTCACTGTATCTACGGTGAAGTATGGAACTGAAGTGTGTGGACTCACTGTATCTACGGTGAAGAGTGGTACTGAAGTGTGTGGACTCACTGTATCTACGGTGAAGAGTGGAACTGAAGTGTGTGGACTCACTGGATCTACGGTGAAGAGTGGAACTGAAGTGTGTGGACTCACTGGTATCTACGGTGAAGAGTGGAAACGCGAAGTGTGTAGATTTCACTGGTATCTACGGTGAAGAATGGAACTGAATGTGTAGAATTCACTGGTATCTACGGTGAAGAGTGAAACTGAAGCGTGAATTCACTTGTTATCTACGGTGAAGTGTGGAACTGAAGTGAGTGTAGACTCACTGGAACAAGATCTGTACATAACACACAAGTAACACAGAACAATACAGTAACACTCAAGTAACACAGAACAATACAGAAACACTCAAGTACCGTACAACTTCATACAATAACAATTCAGTAAAGTAGAGGAACATACTAGAGAAATAGAAGAAGGGTGCTAGACACATTAATTAATAAAAAGACCAGCCAGCTAAGTTATAAGACAGCCCGCTGAATTATTTTGTCAAGAGGTCGAATCTAGGAGTTTGAAGATTTTTTTCGTACTGGAGTTGTGTGTGTGAGTGTCTGTGTGATGAGTGTGTGTGTGTGTGTGTGTGTGGTGTGTGTTTGTTGTGTTGTGTGTGTTGTGTCTCTGTCTGTGTGTGTGTCTGTGAGGGTACCTCAGTTGTGGTTGCAGAGGTCGAGCCTAGCTCCTGTCCCGCCACTTCACTGGCCGCTACTGGTACTCTCCCTGCACCACGAGCTTTATCATACATGCATACCTCTGCATAAGCTAAGAATGGATCCTGCCTCCGTTACAACACTCCAAACTATTTCCACTTCCTGACTACTCTGTGTGCTGAAGAAATACTTCCTAAACATCCCTGGTGATCATCTGGTGTCTTCAACTTTCCCACTGTGTCCCTTGTCCTGTGTACACATCTCTGGAAATTCTGTCTTCTGTCCACCTTGTCCATTCCTCTCGGTATTTTATATGCAGTTATCATGTGCCCCCTATCTCTCCTGTCCTCCAGTGTCATCAGGTCGATTTCCCGTAACCTCTCCTCATAGTCCTTAGCTCTAAGACTAATCTTGTTGCAAACCTTTGCACTGTCTCTAGTTTCTTTACGTGCTTGGCTAGGTGTGGGTTCCAAACTGGTGCCGCATACTCCAATATGGACCTAACGTACACGGTGTACAGGGTCGTGAACGATTCTTTATTAAGTTGGCGGAATGCTGTTCATAGGTTTGCCAGGAGCCCATATGCTGCAGCAGTTATTTGGTTGATGTGCTCCTCAGGAGATGTGCTTGGTGTTATATTCACCCTAAGATCTTTTTCCTTGAGTGATGTTCGTAGTCTCTGGCCCTCTAGACTGTACTCCGTCTGCGGTCTTCTTTGTCCCTCCCCAATCTTCGTGACTTTGCACTTGGTGGGGTTGAACTCCAGGAGTCAATTGCTGGACCAGGCCTGCAGCCTGTCCAGATCCCATTTTAGCTTTTCCTGGTCCTCGTCCAATTGAATTCTTCTCATCAACGTCACATCGTCTGCAAACAGGGACACTTCGGAGTCTATTCCTTCCGTCGTGTCGTTCACAAATACCAAAAACAGCACCGGTCCTTGGACTGACCCCTGTGGAACCCCACTCGTCACAGGCGCCCACTCTGACACCTAGCCACGTACCATTACTCGCTGCTGTCTTCCTGACAAGTATTCCCTGATCCATTGTAGTGCCTTCCTTGTTATCCCTGCCTTGTCCTCCAGTTTTTGCACTAATCTCTTGTGTGGAACTTTGTCAAACGCCTTCTTACAGTTCATGAAAATGCAATATACCCACCTCTCTCTCTCTTGTCTTACTGCTGTCACCCTGTCATAGAACTCCAGTAGATTTGTGACACAGGATTTTCCGTCGGTGGTGTTCCACCACTCTTCTCCTGATAATCTTCTCCATGACTTTGCATACTATATGTGTCAGTGGCACTGGTCTATAGTTTTGTGCGTCATGTCTGTCTCCTTTTTTAAAAATTGGGACTACATTTGCTGTTTTCCATACCTCAGGTGTGTGTGTGTGTGTGTGTGTGTGTGTGTGTGTGTGTGTGTGTGTGTGTGTGTGTGTGTGCACTCACCTAATTGTGGTTGCAGGGGTCGAGACTCAGCTCCTGGCCCCGTCTCTTCACCGTGTGCTACTAGGTCCTCTCTCTCCTTGCTCCACGAGCTTTATCATGCCTCATCTTAAGGCTATGTATGGTTCCTGCCTCCACTACCTCACTTGCTAGGCCATTCCACTTCCCGACTATATGACTGAAGAAATACTTCCTAACATCCCTCTGACTTATCTGGGGCTTCAACTTCCAATTGTGACCCCTTGTTTCTGTGTCCCCTCTTTGGAACATCCTGTCTCTGTCCACCTTGTCTATTCCACACAGTATTTTGTATGTCGTTATCATGTCTCCCCTAACCCTCCTGTGCTCCAGTGTCGTCAGTCCGATTTCCCTTAACCTTTCTTCATAGGAAATTTCCCTTAGCTCTGGAACTAACCTTGTCGCAAACCTTTGCACCTTTGTGTGTGTGTGTGTGTGTGTGTGTGTGTGTGTGTGTGTGTGTGTGTGTGTGTGTGTGTGTGTGTGTGTGCGTGTGTTAATATTTTCTATTACTTTAAAGGAGATTAGATAAATAAAGCCGTGATAAGTGAAAAATGAGAAAGCCTTTAACTGTTAATTATTTTTTCTAACAACTCTTTACCTTCCATCCAATACAAGTGTCTCTCATCCAATACAAATTTCCCTCTTTCATCCAAAACAAGTGTTTCTCTCTCATCCAATACAAGTGTTTCTCTTTTATCCAATACAAACGTCTCTCATTTGACACTTATTTATATCATCACATTTCTCGTTATTGATATCTTGAAAATACTGTATAAGAACTTTCTTTATTTGGTTTATCCAGGATTCTATAAAAAATATTCTTAAGATTTTCTTTATTTTCTCTTCTTGACTTTGCAATATAATTTCAGTTTAGCAGCTGTATAAGAAATTATAAACGTACGTATGAGAATGTGTACACATGTGTGTGTATATTAGTAGTGGTTGTATACGTGTGTCAGTGGTATAGAAGTTGTATATTAGTAGTGGTTGTATACGTGTGTCAGTGGTATAAAATTTGTATATTAGTAGTGGTTGTATACGTGTGTCAGTGGTATAGAAGTTGTATATTAATAGTGGTTGTATACGTGTGTCAGTGGTATAGAAGTTGTATATTAGTAGTGGTTGTATACGTGTTTCAGTGGTATAAAATTTGTATATTAGTAGTGGTTGTATACGTGTGTCAGTGGTATAGAAGTTGTATATTAATAGTGGTTGTATACGTGTGTTAGTGGTATAGAAGTTGTATATTAGTAGTGGTTGTATACGTGCGTCAGTGGTATAGAAGTTGTATATTAGCAGTGGTTGTATACGTGTGTCAGTGGTATAGAAGATGTATATTAGTAGTGGTTGTATACGTGTTTCAGTGGTATAGAAGTTGTATATTAGTAGTGGTTGTATACGTGTTTCACTGGTATAGAAGTTGTATATTAGTAGTGGTTGTATACGTGTGGCAATGGTATAGAAGTTGTATATTAGTATTGGTTGTATACGTGCGGCAGTGTACAGAAGTTCTATATTAGTACTGGTTGTATACGTGTGGCAGTGTACAGAAGTTCTATATTAGTACTGGTTGTATACGTGTGGCAATGGTATAGAAGTTGTATATTAGTATTGGTTGTATACGTGCGGCAGTGTACAGAAGTTCTATATTAGTACTGGTTGTATACGTGTGGCAATGGTATAGAAGTTCTATATTAGTATTGGTTGTATACGTGTGGCAGTGGTATAGAGGTTGGATTGTGAGATACTCTATATGTAAGGAAAATCTGTGATTTCTCACAGTGGTTGCTTTGCATAATTGTGATTTAACCTGTTTAATGGCACCTTATTGCATATCAGAACATATTTTCACTTTTCCAGTTTTAGGGCGGCAAGTGGAGTGTACTATGTGAACTGGTGTGGTAAGTGGACTGTACTAGGTCAAGTGGTGGTGGTAAGTGAATTGTACTAGGTCAAGTGTTGGTAGTAAGTGGACTGTACTAGGTCAAGTTGTGGTAGAAAGTGGACTGTACTAGGTCAAGTGTTGGTGGTAAGTGGACTGTACCAGGTCAAGTGTTGGTGCTAAGTGGACTGTACCAGGTCAAGTGTTGGTGCTAAGTGGACTGTACCAGGTCAAGTGTTGGTGCTAAGTGAACTGTACCAGGTCAAGTGTTGGTGCTAAGTGGACTGTACCAGGTCAAGTGTTGGTGCTAAGTGGACTGTACCAGGTCAAGTGTTGGTGCTAAGTGGACTGTACCAGGTCAAGTGTTGGTGGTGGTGATGGAGACAATCAATATACACAGTTTTAAGAATGGATATGATCAGTCCCTGAAGACCAGAAATCAACAAAACCGGTAAAAAAAGTTACGAAGCGGGTCCAGGAGCTATGAATCAACCATTGTAAAAACAATTTTATTTTGCAATTAGATGACAACTTAAGAGTCTTGTCTGTGTTTTTGTTTGTCTTCACTCACCAGAGTTAACTTGTTTATGTCAGTGTTGTTCATGTTAGTGTTGTTTCTGTTAATGTTGTTTATGTCAGTGTTGCTCATGTTAGTGTTGTTCCTGTCAGTGTTGTTCATGTTAGTGTTGTTCCTGTCAGTGTTGTTCATGTTAGTGTTGTTCCTGTCAGTGTTGCTCATGTTAGTGTTGTTCCTGTCAGTGTTGTTCATGTTAGTGTTGTTTCTGTCAGTGTTGCTCATGTTAGTGTTGTTCCTGTCAGTGTTGTTCATGTTAGTGTTGTTCCTGTCAGTGTTGTTTATGTTAGTGTTGTTCCTGTCAGTGTTGTTCCTGTCAGTGTTGTTCATGTTAGTG
>NC_069475.1:28962920-28980555 GCF_026875155.1 Cherax quadricarinatus | reverse complement strand
TTTTCGGAATTAATCTTTTTTTTATGAGACAGTAAATGTTCCTCTTGAAGAGGAAGGTGAACTTAAACATTTATTGGCTAGGTTTGCCCAAGATGGAAGGATTATCATGTTTTTTATTTCCTTCTTTAGGCAATAACACCAGTACCATATATGTGTTTTCTTCTGTTTTTGTTTGTGACACTTCGAATACCAGCGTGTTTATTTTTTGGATGCCCCTTTTTGTGATTTGTAAAAGGATTCTGAAGCAAATGTTTGTGACGTGCTGTGTTTATTAATATTCATTCATTAAGATTCATTGATAACGTTTTCTTGTCTTCATACGTATCAGTGATAAAGAATCAGCAACAGAGATGCATTTACCTCAATCCCATTTGGTATATCACACAAATATCCGAAACAGAACTGGACTTAATGCTGATTACTGCAGAACTACGCTCGTCATTCTTCCAGATTTTAACATCTCTTTTCGGACAATCACTCTTTCCTTTCAGTAAGGTACTCTTTGATCCACAAGAGTACTTTTCCCTATTTATTCCTGTTCGCCCCTCAAGTTTTTGACCCAGTCTCTTGTGAGGCGCAGTATCTGTGGCATGCTAAGAATATGCTATATTTTATTCGGCTGGTGTCACACACCTATGCGCTCCCGACCAACAAACCAGATGCGGGGCTTCCCTTGTTATGCTAACATCTTGGTTCAATCCAACCAGTCATAAGCCAACCAGTTGAAGTTGTGAAACTATGTAGGAGTCTCGTGAAGGAACACTGGCAGACTTACCCACATTCCTCACTGTGTTTCTTATTTCCAAACTTGCTTTGTACATTGTGTATATACATTGTACTTATGCTTGCATGCTGTTTTGGTGAAGGAAAATATATAAGTAATTTATCACTGCCTTAGTTTTCTTGCTACGAGCGTGCAGACTTCGAGACTACGCCTGTGTTGATCTTCTCGCAGTTCAAGAATATGCAAGATACCCATCTCCCTCCCTCTCTGTCTGTCTGTCTGCCTTTCTGTCTGTCTGTCTGTCTGTCTGACTGTCTGTCTCTCTCTCTCTCTCTCTCTCTCTCTCTCTCTCTCTCTCTCTCTCTCTCTCTCTCTCTCGCTCTCTCTCTCTCTCTCTCCTATCTCCTTCCTTCCCTTCTGGACCCGCTAGCAAAAGGGTAAAGGTCTGCAATGCTGAGGCTGGCGGGTCACAGCACCGTCCTCTCAAGACAATAAAAAAGTTTCGGAAATTTTCATGGTCTCAGATTTCACTTAAGAGAGAAATTGGCGAAGGAGCTTTCGCTAAGACACACAGAGCATAGGTGACAATGGATGATGGTTCCATCGTCATTGCTGCTGTGAAAGTCTTTGAAACCCAGCAGTACGACATGACGGAATGTCGCCTCCTGAAGGCTGCTGCAGGAGCTGGAGGAGCCCCAATTTTTTGGGGGATTTCCAAAGGACTTCCTTCAGCTATCATCATGGAACTCTTCCCAGGACAAACTATCCATTTAATAACTCTCCTCTCCTATTTTTGACTGGCAAATCCATTTGTTCTCTAGGCTTCATTAACTTGTTAATCTCACTCCAAAACTTTTTCTTATTTTCAACAAAATTTGTTGATAACATCTCACCCTCTCTCTCATTTGTTCTCTTTTTACATTGCTTCACCACTCTCTTAACCTCTCTCTTTTTCTCCATATACTATTCCCTCCTTGCATCACTTCTACTTTGTAAAAACTTCTCATATGCTAACTTTTTTCCCCTTACTACTCTCTTTAATCATTCCACCAATCGCTCCTCCTCGCTCCCTCACCCACCTTCCTGTAACCACAAACTTCTGCTGAGCACTCCAACACTACATTTTTAAACCTACCCCATACCTCTTCGACCCCACTGCCTATGCTCTCATTAGCCCATCTATCCTCCAATAGCTGTTTATATCTTACCCTAACTGCCTCCTCTTTTAGTTCATAAACCTTCACCTCTCTCTTCCCCTGATGCTTCTATTCTCCTTGTATCCCATCTTCCTTTACTCTCAGTGTAGCTACAACTAAAAAGTGATCTGATATACTGTGGCCCCTCTATAAAATGTACACCTGAAGTCTACTCAACAGTCTTTTATTACCAATACATAATCCAACAAAAATACTGTCATTTTGCCCCACATCATATCTTGTATACTTATATATCTCTTTTTCTTAAAACATGTATACCTATAACTAAACCCTTTCTATACAAAGTTCAATCAAAGGGCTCCCATTATCATTTACACCTGGCACCCCAAACTTACCTACCACACCGCTCTAAAAGTTTCTCCTACTTTAGCATTCAGGTCCCCTACCGCCAATTACCTCTCTCACTTGGTTCAAACGGCTCCTATTACATTCACTTAACATCTCCCAAAATCTCTCTCTCTCCTCTACATTCTCTCTTCTCCAGGTGCATACACGTTATTATGACCCACTTTTCGCATCCAACCTTTACTTTAATCCAATAATTCTGAATTTACAAATTCATATTCTCTTTTCTCCTTCCATAACTGATCCTTCAACATTACTGCTACCCCTTCCTTTGCTCTAACTCTCTCAGATACTCCAGATTTAATTCCATTTATTTCCCCCCACCGAAACTCCCTACCCCTTCAGCTTTGTTTCGCTTAGGGCCAGGACATCCAACTTCTTTTTTTCATAACATCAGCAATCATCTGTTCTTGTCATCCGCACTACATCCACGCACATTTAAGCATCTCAGTTTTATAAAGTTTTTCTTCTTCTCTTTTTTAGTAAATGTCTACAGGAGAAAGGGTTACTAGCCCATCGCTCCCGGCATTTTAGTCGCCTCATACGACACGCATGGCTTACGGAGGAAAGATTTTTTCCACTTTCCCATGGACAATAGAAGAAATAAAGAAGAACAAGAGCTATTTAGAAAAAGGAGAAAAACCTAGATGTATGTATATATATATGCATGTGCGTGTCTGTGAAGTGTGACCAAAGTGTAAGTAGGAGTAGCAAGATATACGTGTTATCTAGCGTGTTTATGAGACAGAAAAAGAAACCAGCAATCCTACCATCATGCAAAACAGTTACAGGTTTCTGTTTCACAGTCATCTGGCAGGACGGTAGTACTTCCCTGGGTGGTTGCTGCCTACCAACCTACTACCACAGGACGGTAGTACTTCCCTGGGTGGTTGCTGTCTACCAACCTACTACCACAGGATGGTAGTACTTCCCTGGGTGGTTGCTGTCAACCAACCTACTACCACAGGACGGTAGTACCTCCCTGGGTGGTTGCTGTCTACCAACCTACAACCACAGGACGGTAGTACCACCCTGGGTGGTTGCTGTCTACCAACCTACTACCACAGGACGGTAGTACCTCCCTGGGAGGTTGCTGTCTACCAACCTACTACCACAGGACGGTAGTAATTCCCTGGGTGGTTGCTGTCTACCAACCTACTACCACAGGACGGTAGTACCACCCTGGGTGGTTGCTGTCTACCAACCTACTACCACAGGACGGTAGTACCTCCCTGGGTGGTTGCTGTCTACCAACCTACTACCACAGGACGGTAGTACTTCCCTGGGTGGTTGCTGTCTACCAACCTACTACCACAGGACGGTAGTATTTCCCTGGGTGGTTGCTGTCTACCAACCTACTACCACAGGACGGTAGCACTTCCCTGGGTGGTTGCTGTCTACCAACCTACTACCACAGGACGGTAGTACCAACCTGGGTGGTTGCTGTCTACCAACCTACTACCACAGGACGGTAGTACCACCCTGGGTGGTTGCTGTCTACCAACCTACTACCACAGGACGGTAGTACCACCCTGGGTGGTTGCTGTCTACCAACCTACTACCACAGGACGGTAGTACTTCCCGGGTGGTTGTCTGTCTACCAACCTACTACCACAGGACGGTATACCCCCCTGGGTGGTTGCTGTCTACCACCTACTAAAACAGGAGGTAGTACTTCCCTGGGTGGTTGTTGTCTACCAAACCTACTACCACAGGACGGTAGTACCTTCCCTGGTGGTTGCGGGTTCCCAAAACCTACTACCACGGGACGGTAGTACCACCCTGGGGGGTTGCTGTCTACCAACCTACAAACCACGGGATGGTAGTAACCACCCTGGGTGGTTGCTGTCTACCAACCTACTACCACAGGATGGTAAACCACCCTGGGTGGTTGCTGTCTACCAACCTACTACCACAGGATGGTAGTACCACCCTGGGTGGTTGCTGTCTACCAACTACTACCCACAGGACGGTAGCACTTCCCTGGGTGGTTGCGTCTACCAACCTACTACCACAGGACGGTAGTACCACCTGGGTGGTTGCTTTTCTACCAACCTACTACCACAGGCGGTAGTACCCCCCAAAGGGTGGTTGCTGTCTACCAAAACCTACTACCACAGGACGTAGTACCACCCTGGTGGTTGTTGTCTACCAACCTACTACCACAGGACGGTAGTACCACATGGGTGGTTGCTGTCTACCAACCCTACTACCACAGGACGGTAGTACCACCCTGGGTGGTTGCTGTCTCCCAAACCTACTACCACAGGACGGTAGTACCACCCTGGGTGGTTGCTGTCTACCAACCTACTACCACAGGACGGTAGTACCACCCTGGGTGGTTGCTGTCTACCAACCTACTACCACAGGACGGTATTACCAACCTGGGTGGTTGCTGCTACCAACCAACTACCACAGGACGGTAGACCCACCCTGGTGATCTTCACAACCTATACCACAGGACGGTAGTACCACCCTGGGTGGTTGCTGTCTACCAACCAACTACCACAGGACGGTAGTACCACCCGGGTGGTTGCTGCTACCAACCTACTACCACAGGATGGTAGTACCACCCTGGGTGGTTGCTGTCTACCAACCTACTACCACAGGATGGTAGTACCACCCTGGGAGGTTGTTGTCTACCAACCTACTACCACAGGACGGTAGTACCACCCTGGGTGGTTGCTGTCTACCGCCTATACCACAGGACGTAGTACCTCCCTGGGTGGTTGCTGTCTCCCAAACCCTTTACAACCACAGGACGGTAGTACCACCCTGGGTGGTTGCTGTCTACCAACTACTCCCAAACGGGACGGTAGTACCTCCCTGGGAGGTTGCTGTCTACCAACCTACTACCACAGGACGGTAGTACTTCCCTGGGTGGTTGCTGTCTACCAACCTACTACCACAGGACGGTAGTACCACCCTGGGTGGTTGCTGTCTACCAACCAATTACCACAGGACGGTAGTACCTCACTGGGTGGTTGCTGTCTACCAACCTACTACCACAGGACGCTAGTACTTCCCTGGGTGGTTGCTGTCTACCAACCTACTACCACAGGACGGTAGTATTTCCCTGGGTGGTTGCTGTCTCCCAAAACCTACTACCACAGACGGTAGTACCACCCCCTGGGTGGTTGCTGTCTACCAACCTACTACCACAGGACGGTAGTACCACCCTGGGTGGTTGCTGTCTACCAAACTACTACCACAGGACGGTAGTACAACCCTGGGTGGTTGCTGTCTACCAACCTACTACCACAGGACGGTAGAAACTTCCCTGGGTGGTTGCTGTCTACCAACCTACTACAACAGGAGGGTATTTACCACCCTGGGTGGTTGCGTCTCCCAAACCTACTACCAAAAGGATGGTAGTACTTCCCTGGGTGGTTTTTTGTCTACCAAACCCTACTACCACAGGACGGTAGTACTTCCCTGGGTGGTTGCTGTTTTCCCAAAACCTACTACCACAGGAGGGTAGTACCACCCTGGGTGGTTGCTGTCTACCAACCTACTCCACAGGACGGTAGTACCACCCTGGGTGGTTGCTGTCTACCAACCTACTACCACAGGATGGTAGTACCACCCTGGGTGGTTGCTGTCTACCAACCTACTACCACAGGATGGTAATACCACCCTGGGTGGTTGCTGTCTACCAACCTACTACCACAGGATGGTAGTACCACCCTGGGTGGTTGCTGTCTACCAACCTACTACCACAGGACGGTAGCACTTCCCTGGGTGGTTGCTGTCTACCAACCTACAAACCACAGGCCCGGTAGTACCACCTGGGTGGTTGCTGTCTACCAACCTGCTACCACAGGACGGTAGTACCACCCTGGGTGGTTGCTGTCTACCAACCTACTACCACAGGACATTAGTACCACCCTGGGTGGTTGTTGTCTACCAACCTACTACCACAGGACGGTAGTACCACCCTGGGTGGTTGCTGTCTACCAACCTACTACCACAGGACGGTAGTACCTCCCTGGGTGGTTGCTGTCTACCAACCTACTACCACAGGACGGTAGTATTTCCCTGGGTGGTTGCTGTCTACCAACCTACTACCACAGGACGGTAGCACTTCCCTGGGGGTTGCTGTCTACCAAAACCTACCCCACATGACGGTAGTACCACCCTGGGGGGTTTGCTGTTTTACCAACCTACTACCACGGACGGTAGTACCACCCTGGGTGGTTGCTGTCTACCACCTACTACCACAGGACGGTAGTACTTCCCTGGGTGGTTGCTGTTACCAACCTACTACCACAGGACGGTAGTACCCCCCTGGGTGGTTGCTGTCTCCCAACCTACTACCACAGGATGGAAAGTACTTCCCTGGGTGGTTGTTGTCTACCAAACCTACTACCACAGGAGGGTAGTACTTCCCTGGGTGGTTGCTGTCTACCAACCTACTACCACAGGACGGTAGTACCACCCTGGGTGGTTGCTGTCTACCAACCTACTACCACTGGACGGTAGTACCACCCTGGGTGGTTGCTGTCTACTAACCTACTACCACAGGATGGTAGTACCACCCTGGGTGGTTGCTGTCTCCCAAAACCTACTACCACAGGATGGTAGTACCACCCTGGGTGGTTGCTGTCTACCAACCTACTACCACAGGATGGTAGTACCACCCTGGGTGGTTGCTGTCTACCAACCTACTACCACAGAACGGTAGCACTTCCCTGGGTGGTTGCTGTCTACCAACCTACTACCACAGGACGGTAGTAACCACCCTGGGTGGTTTGCTGTCTACCAACCCTGCTACCACAGGACGGTAGAAACCACCCTGGGTGGTTGTTGTCTACCAACTACTACCACAGGGACAGTAAAACCACCCTGGGTGGTTGGTTGTCTACCAACCTACTACCACAGGACGGTAGTACCACCCTGGGTGGTTGCTGTCTACCAACCTACTACCACAGGACAGTAGTACCACCCTGGGTGGTTGCTGTCTACCAACCTACTACCACAGGACGGTAGTACCACCCTGGGTGGTTGCTGTCTACCAACCTACTACCACAGGACGGTAGTACCACCATGGGTGGTTGCTGTCTACCAACCTACTACCACAGGACGGTAGTACCACCCTGGGTGGTTGCTGTCTACCAACCTACTACCACAGGACGGTATTACCACCCTGGGTGGTTGCTGTCTACCAACCTACTACCACAGGACGGTAGTACCACCCTGGGTGGTTGCTGTCTACCAACCTACTACCACAGGACGGTAGTACCACCCTGGGTGGTTGCTGTCTACCAACCTATTTACCACAGGACGGTAGTACCACCCTGGGTGGTTGCTGTCTCCCAACCTCAAACCACGGGGGCGTAGTCCCACCTGGTTGGTTGCGTCTACCAACCTAACTACCACAGGACGGTAGGACCACCCTGGGTGGTTGCTGTCTACCAACCTACTACCACAGGATGGTAGTACCACCCTGGGTGGTTGTGTCTCCCAAACCTACTACCACAGGACGGTAGTACCACCCTGGGTGGTTGCTGTCTAACAACCTACTACCACAGGACGGTAGTACCACCCTGGGTGGTTGCTGTCTACCAACCTACTACCACAGGACGGTAGTACCACCCTGGGTGGTTGCTGTCTACCAACCTACTACCACAGGACGGTAGTACCCCCCTGGGTGGTTGCTGTCTACCAACCTACTACCATAGGATGGTAGTACCACCCTGGGTGGTTGTTGTCTACCAACCTACTACCACAGGACGGTAGTACCACCCTGGGTGGTTGCTGTCTACCAACCTACTACCACAGGACGGTAGTACCACCCTGGTTGGTTGCTCTCTACCAACCTACTACCACAGGACGGTAGTACTTCCCTGGGTGGTTGCTGTCTACCAACCTACTACCACAGGACGGTAGAAACCCACCCTGGGTGGTTGCTGTCTACCAACCTTTATACCAGGATGGTAGCACTTCCCTTGGTGGTTGTTGTCTACCAACCTACTACCACAGGACGGTAGTACTTCCCTTGGTGGTTGCTGTCTACCAACCTACTACCACAGGACGGTAGTACCACCCTGGGTGGTTGCTGTCTACCAACCTACTACCACAGGACGGTAGTACCACCCTGGGTGGTTGCTGTCTACCAACCTACTACCACAGGATGGTAGTACCACCCTGGGTGGTTGCTGTCTACCAACCTACTACCACAGGATGGTAATACCACCCTGGGTGGTTGCTGTCTACCAACCTACTACCACAGGACGTAGCATTTCCCCTGGGTGTTGCTGTCTATCAACCTACTACCACAGGACGGTAGTAACCACCCTGGGTGGTTGCTGTTACCAACCTACTACCACAGGAGGGGCAGTACCACCCTGGGTGGTTGCTGTCTACCAACCTACTACCACAGGACGGCAGTACCACCCTGGGTGGTTGTTGTCTACCAACCTACTACCACAGGACGGTAGTACCACCCTTGGTGGTTGCTGTCTACCAACCTATACCACAGGCGGTAGTACCACCCTGGGTGGTTGCTGTCTACCAACCTACTACCACAGGATGGTAGTACCACCCTGGGTGGTTGCTGTCTACCAACCTACTACCACAGGATGGTAGTACCACCCTGGGTGGTTGCTGTCTACAAACCTACTACCACAGGACGGTAGTACCACCCTGGGTGGTTGCTGTCTACCAACCTACTACCACAGGATGGTAGTACCACCCTGGGGGGTTTTGCTGTCTACCCAACCTACTACCACAGGACGGTAGTACCACCCTGGGTGGTTGCTGTCTACCAACCTACTACCACAGGACGGTAGTACCACCCTGGGTGGTTGCTGTCTACCAACCTACTACCACAGGACGGTAGTACTTCCCTGGGTGGTTGCTGTCTACCAACCTACTACCACAGGACGGTAGTACCACCCTGGGTGGTTGCTGTCTACCAACCTACTACCACAGGACGGTAGTACCACCCTGGGTGGTTGCTGTCTACCAACCTACTACCACAGGACGGTAGTACTTCCCTGGGTGGTTGCTGTCTACCAACCTACTACCACAGGACGGTAGTACCACCCTGGGTGGTTGCTGTCTAAAAACCTACTCCCACAGGACGGTAGAACACCTGGGTGGTTGCTGTCTACCAACCTACTATCTACTTTGTATGTTACATTATTATTTTTAATTCTTTTGAATTGTACTGTTCTTCTGTGTTATTGTACTGTTTTATATTACATATATTTTTGTGTGTAATTATGATGGTTTGTTTGTTATTAAGCTTTTTTATGTGTTATTGTACGTATTTATTTATCACTAGACTGTTTTATGTCTCAATTTACTTTTTTAAGTGTTTATCTAATGATTTGTGTCACTATACTTTTTTATTGTTATGATCCTGTTTTATGAGTTACTTTCATGTTTTGTGTGTTAATACACTGTTTTATATGTCACTGTAAAACCATCTGACTTGATTCATCTTAACCAAACCATACCACGGGCGGGATCTGAGACTCTGACCGCGGGTTCAAATCCCGCCCGTGGTTTGGTTTGTTTGCAATCGTGCCATTACGATTTCGCGAGTCTCTTTTTAAATCATCTTATACTTTTACAAAACGAATCGCTACCTAAAGTCTTTACCAATAGAGTGTTGCCAAAACTATTCCAACAAAAAACCTACCGGAGGTCTTCTACTAAAAGTCTTCTGGTAACAGTCCTTCCAGTAGTAATCTCATAATAGCGTCCAGTCTTATAAACTTGATTCCTACCAACAGAATCCTAAGAAAAGAATCCTGTCAATAAGTTTTCTATCAGGTATTTACCAGACAGGTTACATACAGTGTTATTAACTCTGGTGTATCAGACAGACTTTATACACATCACAACACAACGATGGTGGTGAAAAAACACATAACAGCAGAGAGGAATTTTCAACTGCGAAACAAACTCCTTTATTCAATAGTTCCCTTCTACAGTTTTGTCTTTTTCATTACTTTCCAGCTATATTCCATATATCTCTGCAACATAGTGCACCACAACATTCAGTGTGTCATATATCTCTGCAACATAGTGCAACACAACATTCAGTTGATACATCACAGTATACAATAACAGTCTGGGAGACATTAACACAGTCGTACTGGCCAGGTTGTGGCAGCCATCACCAAAATTCTTATTATCAGTAGATCGAATCATCCAGGTTGATAGTTTTTATTTTCATCACCGAGTTTTTTTTTTATCCATCTTTTGTGGTGAATGTTTTTATGTCATTATTGAAGAGGTGAGTGAAGAGTGTATGAGAAAACTGAGAGAATTATTTAATTAATTCTAATTAAACTAAATGTTTATTAAGATAATTTATAAGAATATCTCTGTTTTAACTCCAAGTCTCTGAAGTTAATCACTTCTTCACATATTTATATCCTTTTCCAAAATATTTCATCAAAATATTGTAACCCTCATTCCAGTTTCTTAAGAAAATTTAAATAACATGATCAAGAATTTTCTTAATTTTCTTACACTATTCATATAGAATTCATTAATTTAAACAGTGGTGTGAGAGAGTGCAGATATGCTTATGAGAACGTGTACACATGTATATATATGTGTACGTAGTAGTGTGTTTGTAGTGATGTTTATGTGTAGATGAAAGTGAAAAGTAAACATCAGAAGAAAACTTTTATGAACTACATAATAATTCACAATAAAGAAGAGCACAGTTCCGTGGTACAGCTGTCAGCCTGGCTGACTCTGCTGTCAGCCTGGCTGACTCTGCTGTCAGCCTGGCTGACTCTGCTGTCAGCCTGGCTGACTCTGCTGTCAGCCTTGCCGACTCTGCTGTCAGCCTGGCTGACTCTGCTGTCAGCCTGGCTGACTCTGCTGTCAGCCTAGCTGACTGCTGTCAGCCTGGCCGACTCTGCTGTCAGCCTGGCCGACTCTGCTGTCAGCCCAGCTGACTCGCTGTCACCTGGCTGTCTCAGCGTCAGCTGCTGACTCTGCTGTCAAAGTTAGTCAGTCAGAATAAAAGAATGAGTCAATAAGAAGATAACTGGAATTTGAATGTATTTAAAATTGAAGTTGTGAGCAGTGTAATAAGTCCTGGAATACTTAAGATTTTGTTCAATGTTTATAAAAGAAAAGGGAAAACATTAAAAATATTAATTAAATGGAATAAACTGTTTACCATAAAAGTGTTGTCAGAAAAGAGGATGAAATGAGGAAAAGACAAAATATGATAACAAGAAGAGTGGATTCTGAAGGGAAATAATTATGCATCAGGTAAACAATGAATACCCAGAAAAACACTATATAAAGGAAACACACTAGGGGTTTTAGTTGATAAAAAATACTAGTTAAAATGTATTTAATCTTAGCAAATGTTTTGAGAGCATAGTTGATTAAGTTTAATATCAAGAAAGACGTAATGTTTTCACAAAACCCGGTGTTAGAAATGTTTGATGTCACCTGTGGCTAAAGCTGTGATGTCACTGTACTTTGCTCAGAAGACATATAACAAGTAAGCCATCATGTAGACCAGGTGTCACTCTAACACACCTTTATTAAAAACATTATGTAAAACTCTGTATAAAACACCACACAACATATATATGTGTACCGCGCATGTATGTAAAAATATCTGACCTTCAAATTCATTTGCAAACACCAGTAAAGCTATTTTTGTTAAATTTTGTTTAGTTTTTTTTATAGAGGGAAATTTAGAGATTTGAATTTGATACTTTTCATACATTAATAACATGTACACATGACATTCTGAACACACAAGAACAGGTACATAATGAACACCAATATACAATAACCACGTAGATATTACAAATATCATTTATACAAAATAACATGTTACACACGACACACAGTCCTCCACTAGTGTCTCAAACGTGTTTATCTTTTATATATTTACATATTCAAAATAGAATGTCGCTCACAAACACATTTAAACTGCTAAATAAGTTAAAAAAAACTTGTTTTCAGTATAAATACATAGTGTAACATAAGAGGAATTCCAAAATTGTAATTAATTTAGCCCCCGAGGTGGCCGAGCTGTGTACGAGCTTCGTCTCGTCCAGTGGGCTACGGTTCCAGGCTGTTTTTGGGGGATGTAATTACTGGACGCAGTTTACTGTGTGTCCCCTCCAATAAAATTCCACCTACCTGGACAGTCCCTACCGTAGACCCGCTAGACAGGACCAAGTTTCCATTCAGCAAGGTCACTGAGGGTGGCATCCGCTGACTCTGGGAAGTGGGGAAGGGAGTCCACTCAGTGACACAAGTGGATTCCCGGAGACACTGATCCGGGGAAGGCACCCGCCGACCCTTTGGTAAGTGGGGAAGGGGAAACATCCGGAAACGAACGGATGGATTCCTGGATACATGAGCTTGGGGAAGGTTGTAGTTGAGGCTGACCTTAGGTAAGTGGGGAAGGGTAGACATCCGGGGGCGAACGGATGGATTCCTGGATTTTATAAAACTGGGGAAAAGGGATGAATACCAGCAGTTGAAGCTGAGCTTGGGGGAAATGGTGAAGGGAAGGCATCCGGCGGTAGACGGATCGATTCCTGGATACATGAACCTGGGTAAAGCAAGAATACCGCTGACTTTGGGGAAGTGGGGAAGGGATTCCACCTGAGGTGACACCAAGTGGACTCCTGGAGACACTGATCCGGGGAAGGCACTGACCTAACTCGTGACCTTAGGTAAATGGGGAAGGGAAGACATCCGGGAGCGAGCGGATGGATTCCTGGATACATAAACTTGGGGAAGGTTGTTGTTGAGGCTAACCTTGGGTAAGTGGGGAAGGGGAGACATCTGGCGGTAGACGGATGGTTTCCTGGATACATGAACCTGGGGTAGGCATGAATACAGGTTGGTGAGGCTGACCTTGGGAAAGTGAGAAAGGGGAAACATCCGGCGGCGGACGGATGAATTCCTGGATACATAACCCTAGGGAAGGCTGAGGCTGGGAAAGGGAGAGAGAGAGAGGCGAGGCTGACCTTAGGGAAGTGAGGAAGGGTAGACATCCGGGGGCCCACGGATGGATTCCTGGACACATGAACCTGGGGAAGGCGAGGGGGGGGCGGACCTTAAAGACGAACCACTGGCCTCCACGTGGCAAGGTCTGGTAACTCAGAGATAACTCTGAGGCTGACAGTGGTAGCAAATTAGTAATGTTATTATAATTCAAGATTTGTAATTTGGATTCAAAAGCGTCTACCAGGGTGGTATTATTTCCAATCCACCACTCTCATAGGAGCCACGGTAGTGTTCTTATTTTGTTCATTTCACCCGGGGTTAACATTAATAAAAATAACATTAATAAAATTTATTCTTATTTTTGATTAACACAACAACTACTAGAACCCGCTTGGAAATGGCAGTAATATATGTTTGAGAGTCGTTGAGCGATGTGAAGATGACAGGTCTCCTGGGTACACATGTCTGGTACTCTAACATAACGTAGGTCATCTGGAAAGACCCGGGCCGGGACAATACCGTGGGTGTTGCCCGGGGTGAGACCCAGCAGTTAGGTGTCTTCAATCAAGAACGTTTCGCCTACACAGTAGGCTTCTTCAGTTTAATATAGAGGCAGCAGCAGAGGCAGTGAATGTAAGGCTGATGTAATTATAATCATGCGTGATCCCAGAAAGGTATCCCCGTACTGCATAAACCTTATTGTTCATCTCTGTTGCTGTACATTTTTTCTTTGCTACCCGTACTGCATTTCTGTACTGCACTCTACCGTTCTTTTGTTTTAATTTTCTGTACTGGTCGTCTCTGTTACTGTACTCATTCTTCTGTGTTACTGTACTGGTCTTCTCTGTTACTGTACTGGTCTTCTCTGTTACTGTACTGGTCTTCTCTGTTACTGTACTGGTCTTCTCTGTTACTGAACTATATTTGTTCTTCTGTGTGTCTGTACTGGTCTTCTGTGCTACCAGTGTCAGGGGAACGCCTTCCTATTGAACAAAAGAAAGAAAAAATAACAAATGAATAACTTGATGGATAATAATTATGTTTTTCTAAGGATTTTAATTAAAAATAAATGAAATTTAAAAATTGGCCACTGTGGTTCCCGTAGATGTTGGGTCATGAGAATCTTATGCCCAGGATGGTCTTCTGATGATGTTTTAGAAGAAATGGTGTTGGTTATCCTGGGTGGCGGTGTTCGTCCCATGTTCTGAAAATCCTGTCACTACTTGGTTGAATCACCACAATTCAGATTTTAGAGGGGAGGAGTCGTAATGTCCCACTACGTCCTGTAGACAGGGGTCTTGCTCCAATTAACTAGCGTCTACCCTGTTGACCAGGTCAGCAGCAGAGCTGATAATAAAGAAAACACTGGTTTATAAGTGTTAAATAAGTATACATTGAAGAAAGACAAAGGCTGGTATTCTACTTCAATGACATGACTTGTAACCAGGTAAATTAGTATCAATGAACAGAAATACTTCTTGTAGATCACCGTACCTGATCATGAGAAGAGTGGAGGTGAAGTTATTCTTCAAACTTCAACCCAAGCAGGGAAGGTTAATACTACCAGGAATAGAAATTAAAGCAACTCAGACGCTAGGAACTGAAGTTTAGCCTCTGCCCACTAGATGGAAGAGTGGGCGGTAACACGCTAGTGGTTCCTGGGTCCTTGAACAACCATACCTCCCACTTTTTTAAGGGTTTTTTCCCAAAATATCCCCTTTTCCGTAACTTATAGTCGGAAGCAGTATGTTAAGTTACAGAGGGAAAAGTACTATGTACACCCTCGGTTCAGCCAATCTGAGAAGTGGTTTTCCGAGTCATATATATATATATATATATATATATATATATATATATATATATATATATATATTATATATATATTATATAAACAACTTAAACTTAAAGACTGGATAGCCCATCTTAAGAGTCGGCTACTTGAACCTTTGAAGTTTTCCAGGTACATCAGTGGCTTGTGATCTGTTTCAAGCACAAAGGGCTTTCCATATAAGTAGTAGTTGAACCCACTTACACCCCATACCAATGCATAACGTTCCTTCTCCACAGTGGAGTAGTTTTCTTCCCTCGCAGAAGCGTCTTACTGGTGGAAGATATAGGGAAGTGAATCTCATCATAATACTGTAGTGGAACAGCCCCGAGTCCTGAATGGAAGGCCCTCCGTTTGGAGACAAAAGACTTTATTAATAACTGGTAATTTTAGAACAGGGGGATTTGGGAAAATATTCTTTACTTTGTTCGAAGCTTTCTACACCTCTTCAGAACAAACAAGAGGTTCCTTTACATACTTTTAAATAGTCCGTGAGAATGGAAATCAGACCTTTTAAATTATGTACAAAAATTTTTCTTTTGAAATTTACTGACCCAAGGAAAATTCTTAGCAATTTTGTTTTGTAGTTAGGAAGGAGCTTTCTAGAACTGCTTTCGTCTTGTTAGGAAGAGGTGATAAATTACTGTCAGAAATAATAAACCCGAGGTTTTTGTACTTTGAAATAGCCAAGAAAACACTTCTGTGGTTTGATTGTAAGGCAATGAGCTCTTAGTCTTTTTAAAACCAGCGACAGTGTAGTAAGAGATCCTCCCCGACATAAATCCCTGATGTAATTTTATCGAAATACACTGAAACATTCTTGAGGTCAGAAAGGAATATTCTCATAAGCCGGATATACGTGGCACACGCGGTGATCAAGCCGTAAGGCACTGTGCGATATTGCATTAGGGAAAGCCGTGTATGGTTCAGAGTCTAGGTGTAATGACACTTGATGGTACGCTTGTGAGATGTCTAATTCAGAGAAAAATTTACAAGTCATGATCGATTACCGGCATGGGCTCAACGTCCCATTTAGTGATAACATTTAATAACGAAAATCTTGAGCCAGTCGTTAAGAATTGTCTGATTTCTTAACCATGACAACTGCTGAACAGAAAGCTTATTTAGAAGGTTCTATGATATTTTAACCCTTTTAAAAGTTTGTCAACTTCGTTATCAAATGTTTTTTCCCTAAGTGAACCGCAACAGGATAGATTTCCCGTCTTACTGGTTCATTTTGACAGAAAAAGAGGCCAGCAATCCTACCATCATGCAAAAAAAGTTACAGGTTCCGCTTCACAGTCATCTGGCAGGACGTAGTACTTCCTGGGTGGTTGCTGTCTACCAACCTACTGTGTGGTGTATTTTATATAATATAATATATATATATATATATATATATATTTTATATATATATATATATATATATATATATATATATTTTTATTTATATACATATATACATAATATACATTATATATACATATATATATAATATATATATATTTTATAATATATATATATATATATATATATATTATATATATAATATTTTATATATAATATATAATACATTATATACATATAAATAACATATAATATAGTACATATATATATATATAAAATATTTTAATATATATATATATAAAATATATATATATTTTATTATATAATATATATATATATATATACATTATATATATATAAAATATATATATACATATTTTATATATATACAATTATATTATATATATATATATATAATATATATATATATACATTATAATAAATATATATATATATATATAATATAAAATATATATAAAATATATAATATATATATAAATATATATATATATTTTTTATATGTATGTATATATATTTTATATATAATATATAAAATATATATATTTTAATATATATTAAAATATATATATATATATATATATATATATATATATAATATATATATATACATAGTAGGTTGGGAGACAGCAACCACCAGGGGAGTACTACCCTCGTGTCAGATGACTGTGAAGCGGAAACCTGTAACTGTTTTGCATGATGGTAGGATTGCGGCCTCTTTTTCTGTCTCATGAACCAGTAAGACGGGAAAACTATCCGGGTTTCGGTTCACTTACGGAAAAAATTTGATAACGAAGTTATATATATTTATTTTAATATATATATATATATATATATATAATATATATATATATATATATATATATATATATATATATATATATTATAATTTATGTAATAATATAGGGAGGTACCAAATCTAGAAACTATTGTAGGGACCCTCATCCTCAGAGAAAAGAATAAAATTTTCTTCAGGGAAAAACTCAAGATTCTCCCTGAAGCTGTTTGAGAATTTCCTCCTACCCCCCCTATATTATATTATAAATTATATATATATATATATATATATATTATATATATATATATATATATAAAATATATATATATATATATTATATTTAAAGAAAAATACAAAGACAAAACATTCCCCAAAAAAAAAATTTTTTAAATTAAATTATTTGGGGGGGAAAAACCCGGGGG